>CM038114.1:9073893-9298118 GCA_001642375.2 Mentha longifolia
TTGAGGGGTAATATAAAGACCAAGTAATATCAACTGTCTTTAGATGGAGAAGAGAGGGAGTAGTCTCTGACTCGAATGTATAACCATCCTGCAATGTTAAGTTCAAGGAAAACTGCATCAATCGAAAAGACTCGTCCGATCCATAAATTCGAATCAAAAGATCGAATACATTCTCTGACAAAATGGAATCACTTACCCGAGGGAAATCGAGTTTGGCAATTAAAGTCCTCAAATTAGGAAACATCTGAAGAACAACAAGCATTTTGCCGGTTTCTTCACCGGTGGAGAGATGTAGAAACTTAGCATTAGAGAATCGCACAACCATACCATCATTCTTCATGTGGAGAAGAAACTGCAATTACTTCTTTTTATCATATATTCATCACATCACAAAGGAAGAGATTAAAGCATGGACCAAATCAGAGATCAAACCTTAATGCACCACTTGGATAATGTGACATTCTTAGCATGGCTGATGCTAAGAAAAACTCGATGAAGCATTTTATATGGCGAAAAGTTTGGATCACGACGATACCCAAAATCAAGAAGATAAAGAACTGCGTTAATTAAACAGGGGGCATACAGCAAAAAATTTCCATAAATTCGCCCTGTAAATTCTAGAGTCGTGAGATTGGGAGCCCAAATTCTCAGCACTGAACGCACACTGGCAGTTCCGAAACAGTAGTCATCAGTGCCGAAACGGAGAATCTTCAATCTAGTAGATCGAATATAGAAGTTCTCAACAATCTTTGTGATGAACAGATTCAACTCCTCCAACAGAGGAGCACCCAAAAGAATTCGATTCATGGCATCTTCACTCAAGGTACTCGAGCCTTCAATTGTTAAACTCTTGAGTTGATTCCACTGCACGTTCTCGTGAATTTTCAGCTTACAGTAAGAGAGTGATAACTTTGTAATCCACGAGCATGAATAGAAACGCTGAGGTGGGTAGTAATCACTATAGCTATCTCTGAAACGTCCCAAGAGTATAGATAGCTCTTCAGATTGATTTTCAATGGCGAAAAGCAGCCACGAATCAAGATCAATAGCAGTGGGATAAAAAACAGAGAATGATATATGGAATTTGTGAATCTTTAAGCCTTTCCATTGAGCAAGAGCACCATAAATAAAGCTTCGATATTCATCTAAATCGTATTCATGATACCAGAAATCAAGGTAGGATACGGTGGTCCAGAGGTTTCTCCATCGTTTGGAGAGAAAGGTTGTTCGAACAACATCTCTCATCCGCAGAAACGAAAGAATCACGAAAATTAACGAGTCCGGTAACTCACTGAGCCGATCGCGCTGATCCGACTTTGCAACCTTGTTATCTTCAGAGACATGACGCGGAGAAAAGTAGCGCATATATATCATCGTTGGACGATTCGAACTGGGACTGAAAACTCAAAATGATCAAAGTGGGAAAGATATGTAATGAAGAAAGACAGTCTAACGGCATTCACTTCATCGAGTTGATTATACTAATCATACACTAATTAATAGCAATAGCTAGGGCTCAGCTCATATGATTAGATTAGACCTAAGCAACTGATAACCTTCGTATATAAGAATGTTTTTGTAAAATTACAAATCCTAGCGGTATCACTTTCTTCAGAAAGGCAACTTCATTACATAGATTGGTAGTAAATAGTATAAGTGAAAATAATGTATGAAGATAAAGCGAATTTAGTTGTGCTCATTCAAGCAGCAGACTTTGAAGCAGCTGAAACAATATTAATGAGAAACAACGAATACAAATGCTTCGAACACAGAGAAAACGATATTAATGAGAAACTGCATTTATAACAAACAAATACCTTATGAACCTCTCTGGTTGGAGGACGTGAGCATTTTCCAGAAAAATTTCTACCACTGGAAATATTGAGCCGTCTCAATTGCTATGTGGGATCCATGAAATAGAGGCTCATATCGAGAAACATAGGCAAAGGTGGAGTCTTTAGAGGTTGAGAAAGCGATATTAGAATTTAGGGCTGGAGAAGAGATTGGGGATTTTGGAAATGAATGAACGAAGAAAGATCCACAGTGTCAGTCGCCGGTCAAAGCAGAGGAGCAAAAGTACTCTTTTTTAAATGTTTAGTTTTTTTATTTTTTTATTTTAAACATCACATATATTTATATAAATCAACCCCCTTACGGCTTCTCAAAAAAAATAAAAAAAAATAAAAAAAAATAAAAAATCAATCCCTTACGGGGAAAAACATAGTTTTTGATGAAGATGAACCAAAAGTGTTCGACCTCCAAAGTATAACTCGATCACTTATAACAAAAAGCCCACTCAATGGGGCATATATACAAATGAGCTAATGAGATAAAGAATGGAGCTCGACAAAAAAATATGCACAAACATCTAACTATGCAACCTGAAATGTTTAATTTTGTGCTCCTCCACTTTACAATTAAAAATGTTTTAGTTTTATGCTTCACTTTACAATTATTTATTTGACCCTGTTTTTTTACATTTTATTTGCAAAAATGTTACACCTAACTCCACTTTTATCTTTTACTAGTGTTACACCCGCTCTTTGTGCGGTACGCCTCCATACATGAAATTGTACAACGCGCTATTAAAATAGTAAAATAAATACTTTGGGATGGGACGAGAATGATTATATTTCATTATGAACATTGTTGTTTTGAGCATAACCACAAATTAATATTATCATGTCTTCAAGTAATACGAAAAAAACATTAAATTAAAGCAATCAGTTCTTAACATATTTCCCCTTTTAACACTATTAAGTTGGGATTTGAGTTATATTGTGGATTATCGGCGGCGACCTATCAATTCAATAATTGTGGAATATTGCATTGTACATTGCAAAGTATATACTTTGCAAAACCTTGGCGAGTTATTAGAAAAGTATATGTAGTATCCTAATCCAGGATGAGATTATTAGCAAAACCTTGGTGATATTATTAGCAAAAGATAATGACTATATTAATATAAAACTTTAGAGAAGTAATACTTAAAATAATAATTCAAAAGGTATTTATAATTCTTGGTTGAATTTGAGGAAACGATAATTAATTATGTGATATACATGTGCCTCATTATAAATATGCACATTGAGCATCTCATTCCAATCCATTCCAAAAGTTGAAACAAAATGACGGACTTTAGCTCACAAAATCAAAACCAAAAAATAGAGAAAAAGACACTCCTTCTAAAAGAGTATGACGTGCTTTTTGTGCAAGGTTATTAATGAAAAACTATTATGTATTACAGCGGGTGGAAAATGAGTCTCATCCATATATTATGCTGAGGGTAAAAAGAGACCCATTAAAAAGTAGTATGAAATGTAAATTTGAAGGTTATAAGGGTAAAAAATTCAGTGGGCACATGCCCTAAAATAGGCATATCACACTATTCGTGTACGCCCAAAACGGAAAGAGTGTCACATTATTTGTGGGCAGTTGGAGTAATTTAAATATTCAGTATTTGGATATTTTGGATACTTTATTTTAAAATTTTAAACTACTTAATTTGAGGCAGATTAACTTCATTTTTTCCCCTAATAATTATCTTAATATTAACACTATTATGGAAATTAATATTGTTCGGGACTATAATTTTTAGGTTTAATTTTTTTGTAATGCAGCTTTTAAATTTAATGTTAAATTTTTTTTAAAAAAAAATAAGCACACATTAAGACTAAAAATTAAACTCATATATTCAAAAAATAAAAAAATAAAAAATCAACATAGGATACAATATTATTTGTGAACATTCTTATTACAAAACTGAAAATTGCAGGTAGAAAGAAGAGAAAATAAAGTAAGCAATAAAAATACATTAATAAGTAGATAAATTCAAACATAAAAAAGTACTCCATCCGTCTCAAGTATTTCGACACCTTTCTTTTCGGCACGGAACTTAAGACAAGAGTGTTTAGTGTGTAAAGTATAATGTGTGTAGAGATGTAGTGTGATTTATGTATTTAATTTTATTTTTAACTAGAGCATTATAAATGCATAAAAATATATCCATGTTTGATCTTAAATAAAAGATCGTATCAAGACCTTTAATTTGGTATAAAAATCATAAACATCGAATAACAAACGAGAAAGTTATGATAGTTTAAACTTTTAGGATTTAAATTATATTGTGATACATGCTGTGAGGTAAGTGAGTGATGAAATTTAATTAGATAATGTTAAATGTAATAAAGAATTTACTAATTGTACTATTAATTAGCTAATCATTTTCAAAAAACAAAAGGTGTCAGAATACTTGAGACGACACAATAAAAAAATGGTGTTGGAATACTTAAAACGGGGGAGTATGAAGTTGTGTATATACTCGTAATTTGAACCCAAGTTAGTATCTCAAATTGTTAAAAAAAATAGTAAAACTTTAAATTCTTGGAACTTGAACCCAAGTTAGCCGCAACCTTAGAGCATTCGCAGAGGGAGGGCTCGCGCCCTCCCGCCCGCCGCCAGCTCACCTTCCGCGCCCGGGCGCCGGCGATGGAGCCCTCCGAGGGCGCAGCTCCACGGGCGTGATCACGCCCGTTTCGCCGCCTGCCACGCCCGCCACGTGGCGTCTCCCCATTGGTCAATGGTCGTTGACCGTTGACTGCCGATGCTATTTTTTATTATTATTATTATTATTTATTTATTTTATTTTAATTTTTCTATAAATACCACACCACATTCCTCATTTTTTCACACCATTTTCTTCATCAAACTCTCTCAACTCTCTCTATTTTCTTCAAATCCAACATCTATATTTTATTCAATTTTTTCAAATGGCCGATCCGAACGACCCCTATTCTTGGTTTGGAAACGACTCTAACGATCCAAAACAAAATAACCCAAATTATCCAAATAACTCAAATTATCCAAATTTCCCAACTTATCCTAATTACCCAAATTATCCAAATGCAACCTCTTCAAGCCCTCCACTTTACACTCCAACACCTCTCATCCAAACTCCAACACCTACCCGCCCCCAAGGTTTTCTTCCTTACGCCTCGAGGTCGAACTTGATAAATTTCTCAAACCGAGGCGGCTTTCAAGCGGCGTCATCACCGAGGCCGTTGTTTTCCTCGCCGACGGGCCTTCAAGATCGAGGCATTCGCCTATAAGTCGCATGTCTTCATTCGACGAAGATGACGACGACTCAATTCCGGTCGTGAGTTTGGCCGACGAGTCCGATCTACCGGGCGACGAGGACGAGGTCGAGGAGGTGCCTCCGCCGGTTCAACCACCTCAAGGACGCCGAGCACGAGGCGGAGGACGAGCTCGAGGCGGAATACCGATCGAGGTTCATGAGGAGCTCGGCGATTGGGACGAAGAAGCCGACGGTGCTGCCCCATATTCCGAGGAAGAGACCCTATGCCTTGCTCGTGTTTGGGTAGATATATCCCACCATCCAATCTCGAGCAACATGCAAAAGGAGGGCGCTTTGTGGGTTAGAATTGCCAACACCTACAACCGAATTCGCCCGCGTCGTACTTTTGCTCGCGGCTCCGAAAAATTGCGCCATCATTGGAAACGCACAATGAAAGACATAAAGTTGTTTAGCGCGCACTACCATTCATGCTCGATGAACTTGGGGAGCGGGAGAGGCTCGGAGGATGTCGTAACTGACGCATACCGCCAATTTCAAGGGTCGACTGGAAAGCCGTTCAAATACTTCAAGGCTTGGGACGAGGTCAAAAAAACTCCAAAATTCTTAACGGCCACCGGCTCCCTCGACTCTGTGAAACGATGCAAAAATAGCATCGATGGCTCATACTCCACTGAGAGTAGTAGGGAGTCTACTCCTTCGACGGAGATGGGGGGTTCGACAAGGATGAGTGGATACCGACCCCGGCCTAAGGGTTCAAAAGCGGCCAAGGCAAATGCAAGAGGGAAGTCGAGAATGTCCGAGGACGACGAGGCGGGCTCGGCGAGTGCGAACGACAAGGCGGCGGAGGCTCTCCAAAATATATCACAGCAACTTGAGTTTGGGACCATGTACGAGGTCTACATGAAAAATACCTCCCAAATGTCTCCGAGGACGAAGAAAAAGCACGAGAAAATGGTTGATTTCATTTGCAAGAAGCTCGGCCTCCCCAAGCCGGACGACGATTAGATTTGTTTTCACCATGTATTTTTTTTCCTTTGTTCAATTGTATTGTAATTTTCCAAATGTGCAATACAATCGAATTTTATCAAATAATTCTTATTTCTATAATTTGTGATTAATTAAAAAAAATTAAAAATTATATATTTATATAATTAAATAATAAATAATAATATAATAAAGAGAGCCCTCGGAGGGCTCCCTCGGAGGGCTCACGTGCAACATTTTTAGGAGCTCTCCAAGTTAATTAAAATACTAATAAATATAATACTATTTAATTGGGAGCCCTCCATTTTGGAGAGCTCCCATGTGGATGCTCTTAGCAATGGCAAGGCCAATTTTTTTCACCATGCACGAGATGTGACATTTTTAGGCGGGCTGGGCGGGAAATTGCATATACTCACTATCTTACTTTAATAGTACAGATATTCACCATTAAAATTGACATGTTTTTCTACTAACATCTTAGGATATAGTATTAGAAATGGTGTCCAAAAAATTAAGGCATAAACACCCCAGACGGAAGGAGTATATTTTAGTTTTAATTAATCAATTTTCTTTATTCTTTTTAAAAAATTAAACATGTAAACCCAAAAAAAAAAGGTAAAGAAAATTTAGAGATAAAAATAAAACTAAATTTATTTGTATAGATTTAGGATAATTTCACGAAGAATAACTAAACCATACTACGTGTTTCAAAATTGCTACTAAATTTTAGTTGTATAAATTTGGATATATAACCAAGAATAACTAAACCATGCTGCTTGTTTCAAAATTGCCACTAAATTTTAAAGTTTCAAAATGGTCACCAATCTTGTATTTTATACCATCCACTCTTTTGGTTCAATTTTCCGCCTAATATCCCTAAACCATCAAAGCCAAGGAGAAAATAGACATCTCGAGAAGTTTTTATAAGGAACCCAGGTCCTCATATGCAAAATGGGAAAGTCCAGTGAAATGTGAGAACAATTTTGAATACTTACCTCTCAATAAACTGAAGTACTCAACTTAAACATAACTAAAAACTAAAAGAGATGGCAATACACTATTCTCTTAAACCATAAATTAAAAATCACTTCTTCAAGGCAAGATTTTCAACAACTGATCATGGTTTGCAAGGAATGTGAATGCATCCAAGCTTGGTTCAAAAGGCCATATTCCATAAGAACTAATGGATACTTACCTCTCAACTGAAGCGAATCTACCAACTTCTGATTATGATAACCTCTACAGTAGGGGAGTATCTCGGCAAACTCTGCACTTTCTCTTCTGCAAATTCGAGCACTTTTTCCCCGCATCTCCGGACCACTACCATTTGCAGTGAGCTGAAGAACCATCTTTTCCAACCAAATATTAAGGTGTCGAACATGGACCAAGTGATGTCAATTGTCTTCAGATGGGGAAGAGAGGGAGTCATCATAGACGTGAACAGACAACCTTCCTATGAGAAAGATGCACAGATAATCCAAATAATCGAATTAAGTGACTAATTAAGGAATGGAGAAAAGGTATGTGTCATTCAACTGACACTCTCTAACATATTTCATAAACTTGGAACATCAATTTTTTAAGTTGATGGTAGCTTATAAAAGTGAAGTGTGGCAGTGGGGTGGAATACCAGTTCAAGAACTCCATTTTGTTAAGATCAAGAGCTTTAATGATGGAAATGAATTATAATAGGTTTGTATATTCAAAGAGAAACACCTGAGTGTATTGATGCTTAGGAGTTGATGAACTTAGGAAGCATCTCAAGAACATCAAGCATTTCACGGGCCGGTTGATCAAGGTAGAGATTCAGATACTTGCATTTCGAAATTGCACCGCGAAATCCTTCCTATTCTTCATCTTCATGGAGAGAAGTAACTACTGGTAATAAAGAAACTGCAAGATTTCAAAGTCAAAACGCATGCTCAGTAAAGATAAAGATAAAAACTAAGATTTTGCTTTCAGAAATCAAACCTTAATGCATTTATTCTATAATATCACTTCCTCACCATGGCCAACGCTTTGAAAAACTTGATTGAACATTTGAATACGCGAAAACCCCTCAAGATTTGTTTCATAGTAGAAACAAGGACATCTTAAGAACAGCCATTGTTAAAGACGGGACCTCCAGAAAACAACTAACATTAAATTCGCTATGACTTACTAATTTATAGAGATTTTGAGCCCAGATTCTAAGCTCTGAACCTGAGTTCACTTCCACAATTTCAGAACAGTAAACTTGTCTTCCAATAGAGAGCGTATTCAGACTAGTAGATTGGATACTGAAATCCTCACTAAATTATCCTACAGGCAAAAATCAACTCTTCCAACTGAGGAGCACCAGCAAGAACTTGGCTGAAAGCATCAGCACTCAAGGAATCCATACCTACAATTTTTTAGTGGATCCCACTTCACATTCTCCTCAATTTTCAGCTTGAGATAAGAAAACGACATCTTTATAATCGTGGAGCATGAATACAAACTCTGAGGTGGGCAGTATCCGCTATCTGATTCTCTTACATATCTGAAATGCAAAGATAGATCTCCCACTTTTTTCCTATGGCGAAAAGCAGCTATGAATCGAGATCGTCACCACAGGGATAAAAGTTGGAGAAAGAAAGGGAGATTCTCAGAATTTTGGCACCTTCCCATCTTGCAAGAGCACCATTGATGAAGCTCCGATAGTCAGTTATAAGTTATAACGAATGAATGATACCAGAAATTAAGGCAGTGGATTGAAAATTAACTAACATTTTTTTAAAAACATCAGGTGACTAATGAAGATAATCAAGCATGACTGGATTTTGATGGACATGTGATTTCAGCATGTGAATTGAAGTGGAGAGCTAATACCTTATGTTGTATTGTGTATTTGTTTGCCATTCAAAAAGAACATTATCATTCAATTATTGCATCTCCTATTTTCAACACCTTGTTATGTACATATGAGTACATATCATCACATGAAAACTAGATATTACATGTCACGAGCATATTTTATGTAAGTGGTAATGAAATAAAGTAAATACATGGAAAACTAATTGATGCCAAAAAACAGAGATAGCATTTAAACTAGAAAAAGGAATACAACTAATGAAGCGAAATAAGTCTGTCCACTGGAAAAGCACAAATTAATTTGGCATTGAATTTGACAAGGCAAGATATAATTGATAAAATTCGAGAATCAAATATGGTCTACAAATTTCTGAAATTAATGATAACCTCAGCATTTGGAGAGGATCTCTTCATACTCAGCACCTTCTTCTGCTCTTCTGCCTCAAAATCTGACATCGAAGTTATCATTTTCTCTTCTGACTTGAACAATATTGGCCAAAACACCATCTTTTCAAGCACCCGAGCATTTTTCAACAGAATTTCCATTACAAGATAGATTGAAGTGTCCGGCACAAGCCATATAACCTTAACATCCCTTAGATTCTCCAAAAGTGAACATTGGAACTTTGTTGGAGGCTCCAACATTGTACTTTCACGATCCTCAACTGGCATGTACCTCTCAATGATCGCATAGCGGCGTTCAATGACCAGCGTCTTGAGCTGAGGAAACATCTCAAGAAAATGAAGTACTTGGTTGGGTGAATTGGGATAGAGTCTTAAGAACTTGGCATCTGATAATGGCATAGGCATATCTCTCTTCTTCATCTCGCAAAGTGTCTGCAGTAGTATTGGCATCAAGTTACATTGCTAGATAAGTACAGTATACACCAGAAAGAAATACGGAGTAGTATCAAATCAAGGCATGAGATCAATCGAATAAGAAAGCAAACCAACCTCAATGCACAGATCTGATAATGTAATCTTTTCAACATGGCGTATGCTTACTAAAAATTGCCTAAAAAATTCCTCCTCCACCACGCAACCTTGACCATCAAAACCAAGAACAACGTTAGTTAAGGAGGGGACTTCCAACAAACACCTTGTGTACACAATTCCTGAAAGTTTCAGATTCTCAAGATTAGGAGCCCAGATTCTGAGCATTGGGGGGGGGGGGTCTCAATGTAATCAACCAAGAGGATCTTGAGCATCTTCAAGCTACTAGATTGGATATTCATTTCCTCGCGGGTTCCGAGCACCTGCAAATTCAAGATTTCCAACCGAGGAGCAGCAGAAAGAAACTTGTTCACTACTTTCGCACACAAGCCTGATCCGAAACTGCAGACTTTCAAACTCACGAGTTGATCCCACCGCACATTATCCTCTTCTTTCACTTCCAGTCTACAAGCATTTAGGGTTAATTTCTTAACCGACGAACACAAATAGAGGAAAGAAGGGATGCTGTAGTCTTCGAATTCCAGAATCCCACCCTCACGGGATGGCCACACGGTAATCTTTAGCTCTTGCACTTGTTTCTCGATGGCAAAGAGCAGCCACGATTCACGAATATAACGACGGTCACAAAGTAAGCAGAATTTCTTAATTTTGGAACCTTTCCAAAGTGAAAGAGCCCCAGAGACAAAGTTTGGAAATTCAGACGATGGATTGTGATCAAATGGAGAATGCGCGAAATGAAGGCAAGGGATGGTCGTCCAGAGATCTCTCCACCGTTTGGAGAGAAGGGTTGTTCGAACAACATCTCTCATCTTTAGCAGCGAAAGAATCTCAAGGATTAACGAGTCATGCAACTCACTGAGTCGATCGACGACTACTGCAACCTCGTAATCTTCAGAACCATCGAGGAGAGGATAGTTGGAAACAAAATCAAAAAAAGTAAACAAAAAGTAAGTAACGAATAAGAAACATAAAGAGCAAAATAAGCTCCAAATATCCATTTTTTTGAGCTGGGATCTAGTACTAAAACATGGAGGGGAAGTATATATTACTCTGAGTCTGAGACTTTTGAAAGGAAGCTTAACATTCAAATTAAAGGTAAGGCCACAATTTGGAAGAAGGTCGAAAAAATGTTCGGATTTTGATCATTTGGAAGGAGGTCGAAATCAAGGCAAGGCTGAAAAGGAAATTTAAATTCTACGAACGAACAAAAACAAGGAGGGGAAGTATATATTACTCCGTGACTTTCAAAGGAAGCTTCAAATCTATATAAAACATGGAGGAGAAGTACATATTCCTTTGAGACTTTCAAAGGAAGCTTTAAATCTATGTAAACATGGAGGGGAATTGTAATGGAGTTCTTGGCAACAGAAGTTTTCATGTATTTTCCCCCAAAAGCTTTTATCGCTCGCAGTGGTCAACTCGCATGGAGTAAGTGTCAGATTTATGGCCTTTTTTAATTTTTGGCTTCCGAAAGAAGCCTAATCTATCCCTATCCCTATTCCTATCCCCTTCAATTACTTGAGTACAATTTGAAATTCAAAATATATTTTCATTTTCGAGAATTTGGCTTATGGTAATTACCCGTCTTCACTTTCTCTGTCCCACTTTAATTGTTATGGTTTTTTTATTGAAAAGTTGCATATGATTAATTATTCGCTTATCTAAAATAATAAAAAATTATGTCATAAATATTATAAATACTAAGAGCTCGTTTGGTAGCAATACCGAGAAAATGGCGGATAAGAAAATGTGTGATAAATTGAGATAAAAAAAGTATGATAAGTTATGATAAGAAATATATTGTGTGTTTGGTATAAACATAGATAAGTTGGGATAAGAAATGTAAAAAATTGATAATTAAAATTGAAAATAAAAAATTGATAATTAAAATTGAAAATAAAAAATTAATAATTAAAATTGAAAATAAAAAACTTATCACAACTTATTCGGGGGTAGAGGCGGTATAGTATATGCCAGTATAACAGTGAATTTAGTCCGGACCCAAGCATTTTCGCGGGCCGATGACATTATTTTTCTCAGATACCAAACACTGGAAAAGCCGAGATAAATTTTTTTATCTATGCTTTTCCTGGGTTATACTGGCTACCAAACGGGCCCTAAGCAGTACAGTAATAGATAAAATCGATGCGTGTTGATGTTATATGTAATGAGGAATTCTCCAATGCTCACGGTGGACATACTTAATATGACCACCGATGACGTGACAATACTATAAATAAGAAAATTATTTTATATATATACCACAATAACTAAACCTTACAAAAAAAAAAATCATACTAAAAATTTCAACCCCAAATAAAAAAATTATTGACGCATCACTGCCACATCACCGGTGGACTTATTGGATATGAGAGCATTTCTATATATGTAACTACTCAGTGTGAGCGCATTTTAAAGTAATTATATGCATACAGTACAGTTTTTTATTTTATTTTATTTTAAATTTTATAAATACAAGTAATAATTTACATGCCAATCAATAAATTATTCACGATTTATGTAACGCTCCGACTCAAGTAGATTTGGGGCGCTACCCAACGCAAACGAAGAAAGAAGAATTACGAAAAAGGGACGTCAAGAATAAACTATTCAATAACTATGAATCCTGCTCGAAAATTTGAAATTGAATAAACTTCATCTCAAATGAGTTTGCTAGTCAACCTCCAATAAAATGAGAGTTGAATAGTCGAATCAAAACCTCAAACTACAACGAAGTAGAACATTTAATATATTACGAAATAATTTACATAAATATAAAATTCTTACAACCGTCCAGCGGAAGCATTAAAGTAGTAGTATCTTGACCAAAATATACATAGTTTGACTCGAATACACAAGAGAACAAAAGTTGGGTCAACTAAACACAGTCCGTGAGTCCACGTCGCCCGCCTTCCTTCACTCCATACCTATAACATAGTTTGAAAATATTTTGGGGGTGAGTGCCAAAGACACCCAGTGGGCAATACATACATATATGTTTTCGTCATGAATATTGTATCATAGAAATATAGTTGCTTTCATATAACATGGGCTCATATATAACATTGTGTGGAGACAGACTCTATGTGGCCACATAAACATAGTATGTCGTGAACATTGTAGGAATTCCATATGCAAGTCATATCAATCCACGTATGAGCATAGTAAAATAGTTTGGATCATAGACGTAAAGCTTTTGTAAAAATAGTTGTAGGTTTTGAAAATAACCCACCTTGTAGTTGTAGTAAACGGTAGCGAACTTGTAAGATTGCTCTAGGTCGGATTCCTTGCAGCTTGATCTACATTGAGGGAATCATTTAGCACTAAATATAATCTCTCGTAAAATATTTATGTATACACTCTTGATATCGATTTACTTTTCTCCTTTAAATTAGTAGTCCACTACTTGGACTAATATCAATTAACTAGGAGTCTTGTTTGTTTTATCTCTTTATACTAGAAGAAATTTAATCTATAGATGTCTAATAATTAGAAGTTGGCCAATCTTTCATTAACATTTGAAGAATTTATACGTAAATTCAATTCTTTAAAAGTAAAGCTACAAGCCTAATTCCTTTATTCTGTTGTAGCCCAAACTTAAGCTTATATGATTTATTAAATTTCCATTACTTCATCTCTCTTATATACTATTCTTCTACTGTAAACAAGTCCTCTTCTCTCTCAACTCATTTCTGCACACACAGTACACATATTTCCGTATCTTTCATCTTCGATGTGAATGCGTACTCCTTTAGTTCTTACTTCTTATTTCCTTAATTAAATTCAAACTTGTAAAATGAGACATTAGTCTAGTTTAATTATACATGTGTGTTTACTGAGTGCTTTTGGGATAACTTTGGAGATGGAAGCTCTAAAACTTGTATTTTATTTTTCTAATTGATTGAACATATTTAGTAGAATTAAGAATTTTTTTTGGCTTAAATTTCATTCGAATAAAATAAATGAAGAATTGAAAGAAAATGAACAATACTCACTTGGAATCTGCCAGCAATTGAAAGGGATAATAATTAGGAAATTGAGAATGAGAGCTGTTTCTGGGTTCGGAAGGAAAATAAGAAGAAATTATGGTAAAGTAATTCGAAGTTTTTCAAAGCTGGAGTAGCAGATGTTTTAGGGACGACACCTGTACGAGAATTTGGGACGTGGATGAAGTATAAAATGACTAAGAGTAGGTTGTCTGGGCAAGTGGTCTAATGATTTGAATACATACCCTAATTTAGCCCCAAAAAAATATATGATCACATGCAGTATTAAATACTATTTCCCCTGTCCCGCCAGTAGTCCTCTAAATTTAATATATGTGAAGAGAGTATAAAATACAAGAACGATTGAAGATGAGATTTGATTCCAAAGCAGGAACAAGGAGAAGTCGAATAAATTAAGCAAAGGAGTAACACATAAAATTCATCACACAAATACTTACTACCTAACAAAACCAAAAACCATTTTTTTTCTAAATGCTAATACAATAATCTCTACAGTTGGTGAAGATCTCGGCAAACTCATCACTTTCTCTTTTGTCCTTAAAAACTCGTGTGAGTGAGAGCTATGGAGTAAAGGTCGAAACACCATCTTTTCAAGCACGTGCGCGTTTCGCAACATAATCTCCGTCAATTGAAGTGTTGATGATTCGTGTGGAAACCAATCAATCTCAACTTTCTTTAGTTGGAGAAGAGAGGGACTAGTAGGAAAAGTATTCTTAGAAGGGAATGGGTTAAACCAACCACCAAAGACATGATCTCGAGAACGATCCTGCATTGTTTAGATGAAGGAAATATATATATATATATATATATATATTAGTTAAAAAGTAACCCTAAAATCCGAACTTAAAACACTAGGAATTGAAGCAAAAGAAGTGACCTCATCAGGTGCAAGTACTAGCATCACGAGCTGAGGAAACATCTTGAGAATATCGAGAATTTGGTAGGGTTCACGACCACCGTAGTAGAGTTGTAGTTGTAGAAATTTAGCATTGGAGAAGTGCACAACCATATCCTTGTATCTCTTCATGTACACAAGAAACTGCAGGTACAACTTAACAAAATTAATGAGCTAATGAATTAACTTCGAAGGAATGAAATACAAAAAAAGAATACACCAATTTTAGTTACAACATAAACAACTTGACTAAAAAAGTAATGCTATAAATAAGAAATCAAACAAACCTGAATGCACCAATCTGATAACGTGATCTTCTCAACATGACGGAGGTTTAGAAAAACTCGATTAAACAACTCCGAAGAATACATTCTCTCTTCTGCAATTCGAGATCTAAGAACTGCATTAGTCAAAGACGAAGACGGGACAACCCACGACGAAGTAACACGAACACATCCCCTAATCTTTAAAGTCAAGAGATTAGGAGCTCAAATTCTCAGCACCACCAACGATTCCAACCTTCAACTTCTTCAAACTACTAGATCAGATATCTATGTTTCCAATATATCCGTACTCGTAAGATCTCCACTTCAATTTTTCCAACCGAGGAGAACCGGAAATTATTCGGTTCAAGGCGTGTCCAAGACTCAAGAGTCTCACATGATCGAGTCTTAAACTCTTGAGATGATTCCACTGCACGTTTTCATCGATCTTCAGATTACAACAACAAATTAAAGGGATAGTCTTGTAAGGGAATACAAACGCTGAGGCACCCAGTATTCAATAGTACTCGGATTATTTCTACTACTCCAAGGATCCAAATCCTTATCTAGGCCTTCCACTTGTTTCTCGATCGCGAAAAGCAACATGGAATCAATATCAGCGGTGGAGGCATCGGTATTTTGGTAGAAAGAAAGGCTGAACTTAAGAATCTTGGTACCTTTCCATTGCGCAAGGCCTTGAATATATGTTTTCGATGGTCGTCCATGAATTTGAGGCAGGGGACGGTGATCCACATATCTTTCCAATGTTTGGAGAGAAGAGAATACTTGTCCTAACATTATCTCTCACATCCAACAATGAAAGAATTTCGATAATTAACGAGTTGGGTAACTCACTGAGTCGATCGCGACTGTCTGAATCGTAATCATCGGAAACTTGAAGCTTAGAATCCATCTTGTTTGATGAAGGGAACCAAATATCTCCTCCTTTAATGTTGATAATAATTTGTAGCTTCTTGTGCCCTAGCAGCGATCCGTTCCTTTTTGCGGCGCCAGTTGTTAACTAGGGCTATTTACCTGAACACCTCTGCCTTAATTATATTATAGTAAATAATAATATATAATTGTGTAAATTTATTACTACCTCCAACCCATATAAGTAGTCCTATTTGTATTTGGCACATGAACTAAAGAATGAGAGAATATGTGACTATAATCAATTCTAAGGAGAGAGAGTTAATTGTAGCCACAATTTTTTTGCCTTTTTAGGAAATGAGACTAATAAGTGGGATGAACTAAAATGACAAATGAGACTACTTATATGAGTTAGAGGTAGTAAGAAACCAATTCTAAAAGGTAGAAAATTCAAAAAATAAAATTAAAAACATAGTACTCTATCTACAATCCCAAAGGTCATAGATCATGTATTTAGGGGCGCACATTTATCTTTCTACGAGACCTAATTCGTTCCAATGACCTCAGTAATCAGTAATAATCAAATAAAATACGTACCAAACTTCAACCGTTCTATTGCAGATTATATCAATGTAGTAATAAATATACGAAATATACATTGCTACGTAATGCATTTTGTGGCAATATTTATGTCACTTATTTACCTTTAAATATAAATATAATGGATACTCCTAATATTTAGAACAATTTTCTATAACTTTTCTATACACGAGCATGAATTTTCAATTTCTTTCTCGGGATCTGTCGTTCACGACTTCAGAGGCGTTGGAAACAGAGAGCTACATCTCACGAGTTGCAGGTATGCTCTCTTTAGAATTTTAGAGGTTCGAATTCAAGGTGTAATTTACTACTCCATCTATATCTATATTATATATAAAAACAAAGTACGAGGGGCATTTTCGTAAATTAAATTAATTTTTTAAAAATTATTTTCTCTATTATTTTATAAACTTCCTCTCTCTAATAACCGTAATTAACTCATTTACTGAAAAGTCATTTCCTATTCCAAACGGTGTTTCGTGTCTTTTGAGTATTTGTATATATATATCCACTAGAATAGGGGCCTTTCAATTCAATTTAAAACTAATGCTTGCATTGGAGTTCCATTATGACTACGAACCATTTGACGCAGAAATACTTCCCTACATGAGTCCGCTGCATTTAAATCTCTTAAATACTTTAGATTAATTTTTTCCGCAACTCCAAATTTGCTCTACCATCTTCTGATGAGTATGTATATGTAAGAGGCCTTTGAAATCTCATCCAACTATATGTGAAATTATGTTTGGGATCAATTTTAATCTTTCGTATATTTGCCAATCGCTTTCCGATTGATTAGATTATTTTAGTTCCGTTTCGATTTTATATTTTCTGTAATATTACTTCGAATGAATTGATATATGCGATACATTGCTGTTATATTTGTGATTCCTTCTATACTTTAATTCCAAATATATTTAATTTGATTTCCATGCTTAAAATTTTATTTATTTATTTATTTTTAAATTATACAGTAGAAGTAAATTGGATATGTGTCGAAACATACAAAAGATGCAAATGAGTATTCAAGATTATTCAGAATCACGGATTTAATGATTATCAAGATTAATACTTAGATAAAGTTTGCGATGGTTGTGAGTTTCTTAAATTTTTTATGGTTGTGATTTAAATTATTTATTTCTATAGCCCAAAAAGTAATCATGCCGTTTCATCTCAACGGTTATCATCAATTTTTTGTGGTGGTTATTTGAGAAAATTTCTAAAACAATTGGAAATAAAGTTCAATTAAAGATTGTATTATATGGGATATTAAGATAATTATATATTACTAATATTCAATGGTTTAAAAAAATGTTTCGAAAAAGATGATCATAAATCATCTGCGGAAAGAAAAAGTGTGTTGCAACCATTGGTGCGAAATTTGGTGAGTATATCAATGGTGGAGAAGAGGAGTGTTGGTTGGGAAAGGCGTGGTATCATCTACAATTTGTGGGTTGGGAAAGCTCAGAGATCTCTTTGTTTTTCCTGTTTTCTTTTCCCCATCCTTTCCATTGTATTATGTTGAAATATACATGGTACATTCCCATGCTATATGAGCACATATATTCTCCGTTTTTTTTTTTCAATGAATTAAACTATGTGATATTGGTGTTAAGCTTTTTCAAATTATTTTTATTTACATGTTTTTTTTATGTTGAATGTCTTTTAAAGTATAAAATATTACCTTTGGTTTTGATCTCTAAAACTAATACAATAATTGTTAATTGAACGACACATCTTCTCAACCAAGTTTATGCATCTTAATTAGTTTCTGAAAACGTTGCATGCATCAACTAATTTCCTAGAGATAGTGATACAAGGTTGATTCTAGAAAACTCGCATGTATGTATGAGATTCTCAGCTCTTTCAACGAAACGGAAGGAGTATCTTGAATGATAAATGTAATATGTTTGGTTTGTATATACTATTGTATGTATGAGATTCTCCAATTCGTTAAAATAAGCATTGATTTCCCTTATCAAAATGACGATTTTTTAATTTACATGAAAATTTGGCATCCGTATTACTTTTCAAAAAGTGGAGTATGAGAAAGTCTTTTGAGTTTATATAAAGTTGTGATGTATTTTCATAATGTTTTTTTTCTTTCTTGCTACAATATCACCTTTGGTGTTCAATTCTCAACTTAAATGGCATACCTTTTCAAGTGACGCGAAATTTGATGCAATTGTTGTTGTGTTTACGAATCAATTTCGTTGTTTGAATAAAGTTGTGCACAATAATTTAAAATTTATGAATAATTGTACTTTAGTCTTT
This sequence comes from Mentha longifolia, assembly GCA_001642375.2. NCBI lineage: Eukaryota > Viridiplantae > Streptophyta > Magnoliopsida > Lamiales > Lamiaceae > Mentha > Mentha longifolia. Next base: position 9,092,671 of record CM038114.1, read on the forward strand.
CTTCCTATCTTTCTTCGACATTGCGACCTTATAACATTATCATTCTGGCCTATTACTTTTTTCAAGATTTCTTTGTGAATTTTAATGGGATAAATGTTGTATATAGCTAAAATTTTGGCAGTAGCAAATTTCACCAAAATAATGAATAAAATCTATTATTATTATTATTATTATTATTATTATATAAAATTGCCGCACATCGTGCGGGCTAATGTTCTAGTTAAATTTAAAAATACCATTCCAACACATATATACACGATGATGTTCAAGGATAACATTGAAACATGTCACGTGTATATATATCATGCCAGTTGTGTGGGTGGCACTTGAGATGACTAGAGGAATTAATTGAAGATGAATTTTTTGGATTGAGTAATCTGATTTGGGGTTTATATTAGTAGCCACTAATCCTTAGAAAATTAAAAATCATTGGACCTACATACTAATCATCACAATATTTAATCAGTTATATAGAAAACTTTAATAGCACTAATATGGCATGCCATAATGCAGCTGTACAATATATGTTTATTTAGTGCATAATGGTAAGTATGTGATATTATATTTATTAGATGGTGAAATACCTACATTGAACTCAGAGGAAAACTCATACATGACAAAACACTAAAAGAGGAAAACTCATACATGACAAAACACTAAAATAAGAAGTCAAGTCAATAAAAATGAATGCAAGTGCCTGAAGAAGAATCTTACTCATATGCTTGTATTGTATCGTCAAGACATAAGTTACCTACATATGATTTTCCATTAGCTATTCGTATCCCAATCCATTCAAATATTCACTGCAATGTACATTTCATATCGAATGGTAAATATGTGACAGTAGAAGATTAGATGAGATACCAAGATAGAATTATCAATTCCTGCAAATAATCACCTTTGCATAAGGGGAAGATCTCGGCATACTCAGCACCATCTCTAAACCCGAAATGAACGCCTCTGGATTAGCTTCGTGATGATGTAGTAGTCGAAGAACCATCTCTTCAAGCACGTGACCGTTTCCCAACAAAATTTCGATCGTCGATCGGAAATATTGAAGGGTAAGATAAAGACCAACTAATATCAACCGTCTCTAGATATGATGGAGAAGAGAGGGAGTCGTATCAGACTCGAATGTATAACCACTCTGCAATGTTAAGTTGAAGGAAAACTACATTAATAGAAAAGATTAAGGTAATCCATGACTTAACTCGAATCAAAAGAATACATTCTTAACAAATTCGAATCACTAATTAAGGGCTTGTTTAGTAGCCCTCATAAGCCAAGCTAAGATAACTTTTCTCTAAACAAGCCTAAGGAAATGACCACATACACACCTGGATCGGAGTACTTATTGTACTTCTAAAATAATAACCTCTGAAGTTGGGGAAGATCTCCGCATACTCATCACCTTCTCTTAAAAACTCGTTTAAGTAAGTGACATCATCATAGCATTAGCATATAACTCCAAACACCATCTTTTCAAGCACGTGTGCATTTCGCAATATAATCTTCACCACTTGAAGTATCAATCTTTCTCCTGGTTCTAGAAACCAAGTAATCTCAACTTTCTTTAGCTGAAGAAGAGAGGGACTAGGAAAAGTACATTGGACCTCATAAGGGATTGGGTATGGGTTAGAGTAACCAGCAAAGGCAGGATATCGAACACGAAGCTGCATTGTTTAGTTGAAGGAAATATATATATTAGTTAAAAAAAGAACCCTAAAATCTAGGAAGCAAATTTAAATTAGTGACCTTATCCTGTTCAACTATTAGCCTCACGAGTTGAGGAAACATCTCAAGAATATGAAAATTTTTGTGGGGTTCGTATACATCACCGCAGTAGAGTTGTAGAAATTTAGCATTTGAGAAGTGCACAACCATATCCTTCTTTCTCTTCATGTACAAAAGAAACTGCATGCATGCAGGTAACAACAACACAAAATGAGCTATATAATGAATTAACTTCAAAGGAATTGAATGAAATAATAATAAATAAAAAAAAGAAATCGATCAAACGAACCTGTATGCACCAATCCGATAACGTGATCTTCTCAACATGACGGAGGCTTAGAAAAACTCGATTAAACGCTTCCGGAAAATGTATTATCTCTTCCACGATTTTAGCTTTAAGAACTGCATCAGTCAAAGACGGGACGTCCCACGAGGAAGTAACACGAACACCACCCTTAATCTTTAATGCCAAGAGATTAGGAGCCCAAATTCTCAGCAACGGCCACTTGGAACTACCGTAAGACATTTTAATCTTTAACTTCTTCAAACTACTAGATCGGATATCTATATTTCCAATAAATTCGTAAGAGCTCAACTTCAAATTTTCCAACCGAGGAGAAGCAGAAATTATTTGGTTCAAGGAGTGTCCAATACTCCAGCTGGGTCCCACACAACGATCGAGTTCTAAGCTCTTGAGCTGATTCCACAGCACGTTTTCATCGATCTTCAGATTACAACAGTGAAGGGATAGTTTTCTAAGGGAGGAGCATGAATACAAACGCTGAGGCACCCAGTATTCATGAATATAAGTATGGACCAAATCTATATCTAGGTCTTCCACTTGTTTATCGATCGCGAAAAGCAATAAAGAATCAATATCAGTGGCGGAGGCATCGTAGACACGACATGGGCTGCATTTAAGAATCTTTGTACCTTTCCATTGCGCAAGAGCCTTGAAGATATGGTCTCGATTCTCGTCCGTGAAATCGAGGCAGGGGACGGTGACCCACACATCTTTCCAGCGTTTGGAGAGAATACTTGTCCGTACATTATCCCTCACTTTCAACAACGAAAGAATTTCGAGAATTAACGAGTCGGGTAACTCACTGAGTCGATCGCGGCTGTCTGAGTATTCATAATCTTCATCAGAAACATGAAGCTTAGAAAAGTGCGACGACAAATCCATTGTTCGATGAATGGAACCAGATCGATATCTCCTCCTTCAAAATTGATACTTTGTAGCTGCTCGTGTGCCCTAGCAGCCTCCGTTCCTTTTTTGCGCCGCAGTGGTTAGGGCTATTTCCTTTGGTTAGACTTAGGAGTACTATATATAATAATTATGTAAATTTATTAAGAAACCAATTCTAAAAGGAAGAAAGTTTGAAAAATAAAATTTAAAAAATATACTCTATCTACAATCCCAAAGGTCATAGCATGTATTAAGGCGCAGTCATCTTTCTATGAGGACCTAATACATTCCAATGAACTCATTATATAGAAATGCTCCCCTACCCACGGTGGGCACACCGGTGATGTGGCACTGCCACGTGTGCAATTTTTCCTTTTAGGGTTTAGTTTTTATGTTAGGGTTAGTTTTATAGTAGGGTTTAATTATTTTTGGTAGAGTTTTTATTATCTTCCTTATATATTCCAATGTCACGTCATCCGTGAGCACATTAAGCATGCCCACGATGGGCATTGGAGCATTACTCACTCATTATAATCAATAAATTACGTACCAAACTACAAGCTATCAGTTGCAGATTACAACAATGTAGTAATAAATACTCCGTACGAATTATTCATTGCCACGCAATGCACTTTGTGGCAGTAATCTATGTAACTTAATTATTTACTTTTAAGGGTGTGTTCTCTATGATGGAAAATTATTATGGGAAAAAAAGAGAAAATAGAACAATCATTATGGAAAAAGGAGAGAAAACAAAATAATCACCCTTTAAATTGCTCACCTTTCCCACCTTCTTATATATGATGAAGAATTTTACTATTTTTTAATAGAAAATATTATTCCATCCACCAACATGGAGTGGAAATATTTTTCATTCCATTAGGGTGAAAAGGAAAGGGAAAAAAGGAGTAGAATGTAAAAAAATGTGGGAAATTTAAAGGTGATTGTTCTCTTTTCTCATGATAATTTTTAATCACAGAGAACACACCCTAAATATAATGGATACTGCAGTAAGTCCTAACATTGAGAACAAACGTCAAGTGGTAATAGGGTTAATGGCCGAGATTCTATGGCAAAAGGTCTCGAGTTTGAGTTCATGTAATTAATATATGATGAAAATAAAGCATGCCAAGTACTACCAATCTAGGATATTATATAACCATGAAGACTATAAAGCATGCCAAGTATTGCCAAGACTATAAACCATGAAGACTTGATGTAACATTATAGTAAAAGAATGGCAAATAAAGTTTGATTAGTGAGCTACGATTAAAATTAAAATTTATTTCATCTGTCTCCATATATGTGTGGTTATTACTTGTTTGGGACATTTCTAAACATATATGTGACTTCCATTAATAGAAAGATTCTATTATGAAAATTACTTATTCACATTCACTTTATTCCCACTTTTTCCACTTTATACCTATTTTTCTCACTTTTCTCATTTTACACTAACTTTATTCTTAAATTGTGTGTCGTTTCTCTCTCCACATATATATGGGAGATGGAAGGAGTATCTTATACTCCCTCTATCCCACTTAAATTGTCCACCTTTCCTTATTGATTTGTCCCATATAATTGTCCACTTTCTAAAAATGGTAAAAACTTTATCTCACAACTAATACCATTTTAAAATTCCATATCTCTACTTGCATTGATCTTTGTGCCAAAAATAATGTGGACAATTTAGGTGGAACGGAGGGAGTATCACCTTATAACTTCAAATCTATACAATATTTTGATGTAACATTCAAAAATGGTAAATAAAGTTTGATTAGTGAGCTACGATTAAAAATAAATTTTACTCCAAATCACCTTATATCACCTTATAGCTCCAGATCTTTAGAATATTTTTATCCCAACTCGGAGTGTTAATAATTTCCTACATGTAAACTTTATTTTCCATCATATAAAATACGAGATAAAAAAATAGGAATCAAATTGTGGGATGATATTTTTTTACCATTTTTCTATTTCTCATTTTCCTTTTTTTCAAAGAAAACAACGCACCTAATACTGATCTCCATAAAAATATTCCCTTTTCTCTTTTTTGTTCGTCCCATAAGAGTATTCCCTCTCCTTTTATGTATCCTATTTCTCACCATAAATCATCAACTCTATTTTGTGATAATAGCTCCTCTGCTATTTCTGTTTCAAAAGATCCTGTTCTTCACGGAAAAACGAAGCATATCCGACTTCGTTTCCATTTCTTGAGGGAGCTCGTGAATGAAGGTGAAATTAATGTCAAGTATTGTCCAAGCCAAGATCAGCTCGCCGATATATTTACTAAGCCACTTGGAGGACCATCTTTTGCAAGGAATGCTGCTGCTTTGGGAGTCATGGGCAAATTCAATTTACGGGAGGCAATGTTGGCAAAATAAATTGAATTTGTTACAAAATAAGACTTTATGAATTCTGTATTTAGTTTTGAGTGAATGTATTCATGAATCTAGTTGAAAGGTTGCATGATCATTTACTTTTTGATGGTTCATATGTCTGCAAATAAGTATAAATGCTGGAGTTTCATTAGCATTTTGTAACCTTACTCCTGAATCAATAAAAATCATCTTCTTTTCTCCAAATATTTTCTTCTCCAAAATCCTACAATTATGTGTAGGTAACCATAAATCAAGGCAGGGGACAGTGGTCCACACATCTTTCCAGCGTTTGGAGAGAAGGGATGTCCTAACTACGTCTCTCGAATCTAACAATGAAAGAATCTCAAGGATTAGCGAGTCAGGTAACTCACTTAGTCTATCAAAGTTTAGAATTAAAGTTGTATTTAGTTAGATTTTATATTTTTGTTTTAGTAGTATAAATAGGGATATCTTTTGTAATTTGGGACAACTTTTCACAATGTACCAATTAAGAATTTGCCCTAAATTTCATTTCCCTCTCTTCCGTCACTTTCTTCTCTGTTATTTCGACAATGGGATACTTGTAATTCAAAGGGTTTCCCAAATTAACTAACATTCTTTCATTATGATAACGTGTGCATTAGCGGATGATCTCCACATACTCACTACCTTCTCTTCTGCCAAACTCAAGGTCTCTGGATTTAACCCACGAGCTGATGATCTATGCGTTTTGATCATCAGTCGAAGCACCAACCTTTCAAGAACTCGAGCATTTGCCAACACAAGTTCGACCATCGGAATTATCGAGGCTTCGCATGGACACCAAGAAATCTCAACTGTCTTTACATGTTGGAGAAGAGAGGGATTGAACAGAATATACTTAGAAGGGAATGAGTTGCATGTATGAACCATAGCCTCGTGAATCTCTAGTACACCTAGGCCTACTCTGTGATCATCATATTCCTGCAATGTTTACTCCAACAATACGTATAATAATAATAATAATAATAATAATGACAAAAATTGAATAAAAGAGAGAACTTATCGAGTGTAAATTTTAACATCACCAGATTAGGTAACATCAAGCATTTCGTTGCTGGCCTTATCAACGAAGAGCGTTAGAAACTTAGCATTTGGAAACCGCACAACCATATCTTCCTCCTTCCAATAGGCAAGAAACTGTAGATATATATGCTCATATCATTTAGAGCATGAATACAAATTCTGAGGTGCGCAGTATTTCGTATCACTGATCCAACCAGGACGTATACGCAGCTCTTCCACTTCCTTTTCGATCGCAAAAAGCAGATACGGATCCATATCAACGGCACTAACCCGATTAAAGAAACTGAGAGAAAGGGTGAATTTCAGAATCTTGGCACCTTTCCAGTGTGTAACAAGATTGCTAATATAATTGTAACTGTATTTAGGTAAGGAGAAACTAAGGCAGGGGACAGTGGTCCACACATCTTTCCAGCGTTTGGAGAGAAGTGACGTCCTAACTACGTCTCTCACATCCAACAACGAAGAATCTCAAGGATTAGCGAGTCAGGTAACTCACTGAGTCGATCGCAAACATCCATTGTAAACTCAAATATCAACCTCTTTAATTTCAAGAAACTCAATGGGTCTGAGTTGAGGTATTTAAGTAGGGAAGAAGTAAATCTTATAATTTATAGCTGCAGCTGCACTTGTGCCCTAGTCGCTCCTTTGTTTTAAGGCTTATTCACATTACAAGTTTGGAGCAAAATTTAGATATTATTATTATTGTTATTATTATTATTTGTATTATACACGGGCCAGAAATACGTTTTGTATGTACATCGCATATGCCTCGATGAGAATTTGTTAATGCATATAAAGATAATTAAGTGTTTACTACATAAATGCATTGTGTCTAAATTATTATTCTCTTATTTAGTGTACAAATAAAATGCTTCTCTAGCTAACAACATAATATAAGTTTCAAAAGAAATATTGCTATTCTGACCAGCAAATGATGTGTTGTATTTTTGCACTTAGTTAGTGGACTATTTGAAACAAATATAATTAAACGTTATGATTTTGAAAAATTTACTCATGCAAGAAATACACATTGTTTTAATTTGTTAACTATTTTGCTTTGTATACTAAAACATTTAAATTATGTTACAGTCGATTCAAATTATTTTTTACGAGCATTGACAACACAAAAATCACACTCATGTAATTATATTAAACAACCAACAAAGTATTTCATCAATGACTCTAATTGTATACTTAGCTCCCAAATTACTATCTATAGCCTCTCGTTTAAAAATAATATTAAAGTACTATACTATCATACCCCTATATAGTCCCAAATTAAAATTCCTAAAGAATAACAATTTGCTCGCAGTCACCAATTTTTACGCAGAACACGTTTCTCTATTCTCAGTTCACGAATCACGTTTCTCTCTTCTACAAAAATCAAACTCTAAATTATTTTCATACATTTAAAATCTACAAAATCCAACTTGTAAATTAATTTGTCAACCATTGGGTCTTCTGGTTGGCAGCATCAGTGGCGGCACCACCATTTAATGGCGTTAGAGTTAGGGCATGATGGTTGGCAGCATCAGTGGTGGCACCACCATTTAATGGCACCAATAACTAACCCTTTGTTTCTAAAATAATAACCTCTGAAGTTGGGGAAGATGTCGGCATACACATCACCTTCTCTTCTGCCATTAAAAACTCGTTTGAGTGAGAGCCACCACCGGCATAGCCTGTAACTCGAAACACCATCTTTTCAAGCACGTGCGCATTTCGCAACATAATCTCCATCACTCGAAATATTGATGAAGTGCAAACCATATGCTTCTCTCTCTTCATGTGCAAAAGAAACTGCAGGTACAAACAAAGCAAAATGAGTTAAGGAAATTAACTTCAAGGGAATGAAATTAAAAAAAAGAAAAAAAAGAAAAAAGAAATCAAACAAACCTGAATGCACCAATCCGATAACGCGATCTTCTCAACACGACAGAGGCTTAGAAATGTTCGATTAAACAATTCCGGAAAATATATTATCTTTTCCACAATTTGAAAACTAAGAACTGCATCAGTCAAAGACGGGACATCCCACGAGGAAGTAACATGAACACCACCCTTAATCTCTAAACTCAAGAGATTAGGAGCCCAAATTCTCAGCACCGGCCTTTCGGAACGTTGGTAAGATGTTTTAATCTTCAACTTCTTCAAACTACTAGATCTGATATCTATGTTTCCAAATAATTTGTAAGAGCTCAACTTCAAATTTTCCAACCGAGGAGAACCAGAAATAATTCGGTACAAGGCATGTCCAAGACTTGAGGGTCCCACAAAATCGAGTTCTAAACTCTTGAGCTTATTCCACTGCACGTTTTCATTGATATTCAGATTACAAAAGCGAAGGGATAGTTTTGTAATGGAGGAGCATGAATACAAACGCTGAGGCACCAGGTATTCAATAAGACTGTACTTGTATCTATGACTCCAAGGACCCAAATCCATATCTAGGCCTTCCACTTGTTTCTCGATCGCAAAAAGCAACAAGGAATCAATATCAGTGGTGGAGGCCTCGATGTTTTCGTAGAAACATAGGCTGAATTTAAGAATCTTTGTACCTTTCCATTGTGCAAGAGCCTTGAAGATATGGTCTCGATTCTCGTCCTCAAAATCGAGGCAGGGGACGGTGACCCACACATCTTTCCAGCGTTTGGAGAGAATACTTGTCCGTACATTATCCCTCACTTTTAACAACGAAAGAATTTCGAGAATTAACGAGTCGGGTAATTCACTGAGTCGATCGCGGCTGTCTGAATCGTAATCTTCATCAGAAACATGAAGCTTAGAAAAGTGCGACGTCAAATCCATTGTTTGATGAATTGAACCAAATATCTGACTACAACAAAATGCTCAAATAGTGACACAATTTTAAAGGAATTGTAACACTTATAAATGTCACTAAAAAAAATTGTGACACTTTATGGTTGAACGACTAATATGCGTGTCACAAAAACAAAACATGTCACTAAATTTAATGACATTTGAAGGTGTAACTAACTTTGTGACATATAAAAGTGTAGTTATATTTGTGACATGTGAAAATGTAGCTATTTTTTTGACAATTTATTTATAATTATTGCTTAAAAAAAATATTTTATTAATAATAAAATTATATATATATATATATATATATATATATATATATATATATATATATATATATATATATATAATGACTTCTCTCCCGTGTGTGTGCGCGCATGTGTATATGTATATACTATATAGATTATAATATGTATATGTATGCGTGTGGCATGTGCGTTTTCTTCTTCAATTTCCAAGTGTCTACTCCAATTTTCACTTGGAGGAATTAGTTTTTGACATTGTTTCATGATCCTTCTCATATAATGTATTTTTTTTCTTATATTTTTTCGATATGGGACAATTCTTATTTATATAGGTGTTTGTGTCATAGAGAGATTGTGACACCTACGCGTGTAACAAAAATATTTTGTGACACTTTAAGATGTAGCAAAATTTAGTGACATGTATAGATATCACAAAATTTGTTACATTTCTAGATGTAACTAATTTACTTACATTTTTATGTATCATAAAATATTATAGATGCATGTATGGATGTAACTAAATTTTGTTACACTAAAGGTGTAGCAAGTTTTGTGACACCCTCTCATGATGTCATTAAAATTGTGTCACTATTAGAGATTTTTGTTGTAGTGTCTCGATCTCCTCCTTTAAAATTTTGATAATTTTTAGCTGTTTGTGCCCTAGCAGCCTCCGTTCCTTTTTTGCGGCGCAGTGGTTAATTAGGGCTATTTGCATTAATTATATTAGGGGTGGGATCTTATGGGTACCACCTCTAAACTTGAGAATTAGGAACTAATCCTAACAATTCCTTCAATACAATCCGATGGTGGAGATTAATTATTAGATTATGTATTTTACTAATTTTAAAGGGTAGTTAAGGAAAGAAAGAATTGAAAAAGATTACATGTCTTCCTTCAATATCGGCACCTTCCTTCAATTTCGGCATCTTCCTTCATGCTTTAAATTTCAAATTCTAAATTTCTAATGCTTATTTTATTATTACCGCATTTTTTTTGTTGTTGTTGTTGTGTTTTCTAGTTTATTTTGTAAATACACGATTTCATGCTTTTATTATTACTTTATACTATTAATGTGCTTTGAGAATTGACATACATGTTAAATTGAAAAAACAGAGCTATATATTAATACTAGTTAATAATTATAATATAAAATTATGCTTTTTTTAATTAAGTTTTTTTAATGGATTATATTGTAGTATATAAAATTACGCTTTTTTTTATAATCATGCTTTTTTAGATGAGAAATTATGCTTTTTACGAATGTTAAAATGCTTAGTTTGTTTTTCATGTATGCTGGTTTAATTTTCTCATACTGTTTAAATTTAATAATATTTAATACTCTATTAAGATCTAAACTGTAAAACCTATGCTTTTTATAAACATTTTCATGCTTTTTTATATAAAAATTATGCTTTTTACAATTATGCTTATTTAGATACTCTGTATTAAATTATGCTTTTCACAATTGTTAATATTGCTTTTATTATACTGTCAAAAATATTGCTTATTATATCACCAACTTATTAGCTTGTTGAGGCTTTTGTAGGTCCCGATAAATAGGTCATTGGTGTATGGGGGGGGAGGGGGGAGAATACACCAATTCGCCAACAGTTTTGACTTTAGAAATAAAATCGATCTTACTGAGTTGTCAGCTCAGCTTATCAGTGCAGCTCGGTTTATCCAGCTCAGTCAGTAAACTATTGAGCTTGCTAAACCGAACTGTGTGCGGAAGTTTGGTGGACAGGTTGGCTACCTCTTAGAAAATTCTTTCTTTGGTCTGGATCTTTGTGCAGGTTGATTATATCAATGAAGTGCAATGTAATGAAGGTTAGTTGAACATTGTAAGGTCGACTGTAAATAAAAGATAGAGAGAGAGAGATCGAGACAGTCGATTTAGCGTGGTTCGGGAAACGTCCCTACATCCACGTCAGATACCATCGTATCTGAAATTCCTTACTTCTCTCTTATTTATACTGGCTGAGTACCAGCCTCGACCTTCGTCAATCTTTAGACTTGAGCCGAGCACGAGTTCTGGGTCGTGACCCTTACAACCTTTCATACATTCTTACATACAACCTTGCAGCTAAACTAACAGATTCTTCTTTACTTGGACGAATATGTAGTAAGCTTGTGGAGAGTGTTCTGTGAGGTTCCAGACTCAGAAATCTTGAAGGTCTCAACACTTGGGAAATGGCTTGGATTCGAGTGTTGAGTTTGGCTTTGAAGCGTAAAGATTTCTGGATAGATTTGGTTTTGAAGCTCTGGTTTCCTCTCTCTATTTTTCTCTCTTCCCCGTCTATTTTCCCCTTTTTTCCCACCTCTCGATTCTGGGATGGCTTGAAGTATTTATATGACTCCAATTTGAATTAGAGCCGTTGGAGTTGCAGAGGTGTCAGAACCGTACTGCTGACTAGACTTCTAGCCGTTGAGGTTTTCTGTACAGCTTGAACCATCGAGGTTGGCAAGGCACAGCTTAGGTCGGACTGGGAAGGTCGACCTTTTGTACCTCAAGCTGTCTTTGCTTTCTGTGGTCTTCAAGCTTGATCTTTGTATTAGAATCTTCATCTTGAGAAGCTGTTGACTAATAGCAGCTTGACTCACAGCAGCTTGACTAAGCATATTGGCTTCAGCAGGTTGGCCTCAGCAGGTTCCTCAGCATGCAGGTTCCTCTCAGGAGGTTGGCCTTTGCATGCAGGTTCCTCAACATGCAGGTTGGCCTCAGCATGCAGGTTGCTCAACATGCAGGTTGGCCTCAGCATGCAGGTTGCTCTCAGGAGGTTGGCCTCAGCATGCAGGTTCCTCAACATGCAGGTTGGCCTCAGCATGCAGGTTGGCCTCAGCAGATTGGACTATGCAGGTTACACGAGCAGGTTGACTAAGGAACATGTTGACAGATTGATCTAACAAGGTACAAGGTTGCACTACCAACCTTGATCTTTACATGGAGCAACCTGTCCGAGTTAAGCTTGACTGATCCAAACACAGAGATCAGTCTGTTCCTATCAATCCTATAACTAAGTCCTATAACTAAGTGTGGTTTCTAATAACATCATCAAAACTAAACTAAACAGGGTTCCCAACAGCTTTGCTTATCATCTCAATACAACACACATGCCAATCGGTAAGAAAAGCTGCAGATTTCAATTCATAAAGTAAAAGGAAGATGAACACCAAAGAATTTAATGATGGTGGGATTAAAAATTGATAAATAAAAATATGAATTTTGTGGTGTTCGAATGATTGATTCTTATATTTCTCTCCTTTCTCTTTCTTTTTTATGCTTTTACTTTGAGAAAGAAGAAACAAACAAAAAAATATGAAGGAATATTGTAGATCGACTCCTAGATCTTCAAGTTAATTGAACCATAAGCATCGCTTCTCCACCTCCGCCTCCCTCTCTGACGTGTCTCAGCCGGTACCAAAACCAGAAGCGCTGCGACTATAACACCTTCGGGCAGTACCTCCGCAACCACAGGCTGCCACGCTTTCTCTCCTGCAGCAGCGGCGCTTATGTCCTCTAATTCCTCCGATACCTCGACCACTTGGGAAAGACCAAGGTCTATACCCACCGCTGCCCCTTCAAGTTAGGAGAACCATAAGCGTCGCTTCTCCACCTCCAGCCTTGAAGAATAAGAACAGAAAGAAGATAGAAGATCTGCTGCCGATAACGTTTAGAGAGAGAGATAGAGAGATGGAGAGAGACAGAGAATAACTGAGAATGTGAAACAACAGTCACACACGTAAATTACAAATTTTTTTTAAAGATTACTTTAATACCCTTTTCTATTTAAAAACTGTCGATTTTAATATAATTACAACAACAAATCTCAGCCATTAATCTATTAAAATGGATGGTGGATATTGGTTCCTAGTTCTCAAGATTGGAGAGGGTTCTCAAATGAACCAATCCCATTATATTAGTATGTAATGATATAATAATTATATGTAGATTTATTAATAAACGAATTGAAAATGAAATTAAGTATACTAGAAGAATTAATGTGCTTAGTGATAGGATGTGGCCCAGAAGAAATAGAAGTGAAGCCCAATATCAAGCCCAAGAGAAATTAGGGTTAGGGTTATGTAGATCCTCTATAAATAGAGGAAAGAAACCTTGTAAAGAGGAGGGGAAAGTATTCGAATAAAATTCATACTTTTGCTCCGTGGATGTAGATCTCACAAAAGATCGAACCACATAATTTTCTGGTGTTCTTTTACATTCTCTCTACGCTATTTAATTTCCCTAAGAAAATCAAGATCCAACACTGGCGCCGTATGTGGGAAACGATCAATTTGTGTTTCAGATCAAAAATTTTCTTTGGGGATTTAGGCGCAGAGAATGAAAAAAAAAATTGTTGAAGCATCTATGTCGTTTGGGAGAGAGAGAGAGGAGTTAAGGAGAGAGAAGGGAGTGGGGCGAAAAGGACGAACACGTTCAAATTGGTAAAGCAGCGGCGGCGGACGGAACCGCTGAGCAGCACCCCTCCCTCGCTGAAGCAGCAGCGGACAGAGTTGCTGTACGCAGCCCAGCAGCACCTCTCCCACGAGGAAGGCACCGCCGCCACTCCATCGACGTCCCCGCAGCCCCCACGAAGAGCAGCCGAGCTACCAACGCCGAGCTGCGCCTCCGCCATGAAAGCGACGACGTTGCACTTGCACCAGCAGCAGGCCGAGCTGCACTAGCAGTACCGCCGAGCTCCCCGTCGAGCTCCCTCGACGAGCTGCGAGCTGACGTCGCAGCAGCACCGCCCCCGTCGAGCTCCCTCGAGCTGCGAGCTGACGTCACTGCAGCACTGCCGAGCTTCGAGCCGACGTCGCAGCAGCACCGCCGAGCTCCCCCGAGCTACGAGCTAACGTCGCCGCAGCACTGCTGAGCTTCGAGCCGACGTCGCAGCAGCACTGCCAAGCTCCCCATCGAACTCCCCTGACGAGTTGTACCGCGACACCTCCGACAAGCACCTCCGCTAAGCAGCAGGCCTAACTCACCCGCGCCATGCGCGACGCCACACCCGCAGCTGCATGCAGAGCTCGCCCACACCGAGTTGCCGACTCCGAGCTGCCGAGTACGCCGAGTCAGCAGCACCACCGATCTGCACTCAACGAGCTGCAGCCACCTCCAGGCCGGGCTGCGAGCCGACGTCGCTACGCCGCGCTGGGCTGTAGCCGGGAAGCAGCACCTCCATGCCGAGCTTCACTCACGAAGTCGAAGGCGACGACGTCATGAACGCCGGGCTGTAGCCGAGAAGCAGCACCTCCATGCCGAGCTTCACTCACGAAGTCGAAGGCGACGACATCATGAACGCCGGGCTGTAGCCGAGAAGCAGCACCTCCATGCCGAGCTTCACTCACGAAGTCGAAGGCAACGACGTCACCTCCATGCCGAGCTTCACTCACGAAGTCAAAAGCGACGACGTCATGAACGCCGGGCTGTAGCCGAGAAGCAGCACCTCCATGCCGAGCTTCACTCACGAAGTCGAAGGCGACGACGTCATGAACGCCGAGCTGTCGTGATTAAGGGCAGCCGAGCTGCACCGATGCCGAGCTCGCGCCGAAGCGCGACTCCGTCGAAGAGATGACAAGCTGAACTCGACGAGCTGCGACACCTCTGCCGAACTCCTCCGTCGAGCTCCCCGTCGAGCTCTCCCGACAAGCTGCAAGCCGATGTCGCCGCAGCACTGTCGTGCGCCTCCACCGAGCCCCCGAGACGACGCCGCAGCTGTAGCACCTCCGAGCTCCCCATCGAGCAGAGCAGCCGAGCTATGAGCCGACGTCGCCGAAGCACCGTCGAGCTCGCCCGTCGCATAAGTATCGAGTTGTAGCCACCTCGCCCCGGCCGTAGTGCAGCACCGCCAAGCTGCACCTACGTGGGCCGACGTCGCCACAGCAGCCAAGCACCGACGAGCTGCACAGCCGAGCTCCTCTGTCGGGCCCCTCGCCGAGTTGACGCAGCCAAGCACCGCCGAGCTGCACCACCTCCGAACCGAGCTATCGCGACGAAGGGCAGCCGAGCTGCACCGATGTCGAGCTCGTGCTTCAACCGACTCCGTCGTATAAGTGCCGAGCTGCACTCGACGAGCCGCAGCCAAGTGCTCTCAAAAGCCAATCCTCGTCTCACGACGAGCTGTGAGCCGACATCGCCGAAGCACCGCCGAACTCCCCATCGAGCTGCAAGCTGACGTCGCCGAAGTATCGCCAATCTGCGATTTGCAACCTTTCGAAATTCCGGAAATTAAATTTCCAATGAATTTTCTACACATCAATTTAATCGGAAATAAAAAATTCCCAAGCTCGACCCCAGCCACGGGCTCTGCCCCTTGGACCCCGCCAGGGGCTGCCGCCCCTTGGACCCCGCTATCGGGGGCGCTGCCCCCGAACCCCCGCCATGCCGACGTCGTCGCTGAGGCACCACCGAGCACCGAGCCAACATTGCCACGAAGCTTCTACATCGAAGCATGACGCCGACCTCTCAACGCCGACTCATCAAGAAAAGCCCCGAAGAATGTCTTCTCGCGAAGGTCAATTCTTAATTCTAATTTCTTTTATTAGTTATATATATATATATATATATATATATATGTATATATATACTAAAGCCAATCCTCGTCTCACAACGAGAAAGAGCTACCTAAAATTTAAACGCGCGTAGGGAGACCACTCCTATCGATAAATTCGACAAACAAGGAACATGAAAGCCGAAACTTCTTCTTTAGATGAAGTGGCTATGAAAGCCGAAACTTCATCTCTAGACGAAGTGGCTAATCGAAAGCCGTAACTTCTTCTTTAGATGAAGTGGCTATGAAAGCCGAAACTTCGTCTTTAGATGAAATGGCTAATCGAAAGCCGAAACTTCATCTCTAGATGAAGTGGCTAATCGAAAGCTGAAACTTCATCTCTAGACGAAGTGGCTAATCGAAAGCCGGAACTTCGTCTCTAGATGAAGTGGCTAATCGAAAGCCGGAACTTCATCTCTAGACGAAGTGGCTAATCGAAAGCCGAAACTTCGTCTCTAGATGAAGTGGCTAATCGAAAGCCGAAAGTGGCTAAATGAAAGCCGAAAACTTCTTCTCTAGATGAAGTGGCTAATCGAAAGCCGAAACCTCGTCTTTCGATGAAGTGGCTAATCGAAAGCCGAAATTTCATCTCTAGATGAAGTGGCTAATCGAAAGCCGAAACTTCTTCTCTAGATGAAGTGGCTAATCGAAAGCCGAAACTTCGTCTTTAGATGAAGTGGCTAATCGAAAGCCGAAACCTCGTCTTTAGATGAGGTGGCTATTTTAAAGCCAAAACTTCATCTTTAGACGAAGTGGCTATTTGAAAATCGAAACTTCGTCTTCAAACGAAGTGGTTAACTTAAAGCCAAAACTTCATCATCAAACGAAGTGGCTATTTCAAAACCGAAACTTCGTCTTCGAACGAAGTGGTTAACTTTAAGCCAAAACTTCGCCTTACAACGGAGTAGAGCTATTTAAAAGCCTAAACTCGTCTAAGACGAGTACGAGCTAGCATTTCGACTTCATCGAAATTCCAATTTCGATGGGGCAAGACAATTCAAGTTCGACCTCAAATCACACCCTCACTTCTATGTCTTTTTGGGGACGGATGTGATAGGATGTGGCCCAGAAGAAATAGAAGTGAAGCCCAATATCAAGCCCAAGAGAAATTAGGTTTAGGGTTATGTAGAACCTCTATAAATAGAGGAAAGAAACCTTGTAAAGAGGAGGGGAAAGTATTCGAATAAAATTCATACTTTTGCTCCGTGGATGTAGATCTCACAAAAGATCGAACCACGTAATTTTCTGGTGTTCTTTTACATTCTCTCTACGCTATTTAATTTCCCCAAGAAAATCAAGATCCAACACTTAGCGCTGATGTCGGTACTGTTGGATGTGATGATTTAGAATTTAAATTTTCGTCATTTAATTAAAGTCATACAATATATTTATGGTAATACGTAGCATTATTGTTATATTAATGGTGTATATAGATGTAAAAGAATAGGGATGATTTAAGCGTGAGATGGATAAAACCTTTTTTTTTTTTTTTTTTTTTTTTTTTTCTCAATCAGCAAATACCAGATTATATCATTTTAAATTTAGCTGGTTGAAATATTAATCTAATATAATGAGAAGCATAAATATATGTGTATATTATTGTGTCGTTGAATTAAATATATTGTAGAGGTAGGTTAAATATGTTTTTCTTATAGATAAAACTCTTTTTATATAAATATGGATTCGACCTTTAAAATCAAGTCTCTAGAGGATTAAATATATTAATTTGGCCAGCCTGCCAAACTAAATTGACTTTGATAATTTCGATCTCAACAAGAATCGAAAATATGTGGTTTCGATGTTTGCTTCTTCGCTTGTTATAAGTGCTATATAGTAGTGAAAACCGACTTTCTCGACATATAATTAAATTCTCTCTTCGAAGTTTAAATGTATTGATGATTATATATCTTGAATTTTTTTTGATATGTGGAACTCTCGCCACCACTACTTTGTACGCTATGCACAGGGTAACTTTTGTCTTTATGCACGCAAACTACACAAGCAAAAAATGTCAATCACAACATGGCACGTATGACAAACTCAAATCTATAGAACCATGAAGTGAGTTTCGAAAGTGTTACCTTTGAGACCATACGCAAATCACTTTACAACTAAGCCCCCCCCCCCCCCCAAGAGATACGATATCTTTTAATTTATTTTCACAATTTCTATATTCTTCCACTTAATTAAGCTCTTCAAGATTTAACTTATTTCACCTTTCAATAAGTGAAGGTGACATTTTATTTCGTGCACTACAAGAAAACTGATTTTTTTTTTTTGACATGAAAAATGTGGTGTCGTTGTTGCAATGAAGGGATATAAAACTAAGTGTCGTATCTGCATCCCAAAATAATGACACAATATTTAGTTTACACACAACGGACGCAAATTAATATACGACACTAAAAGCAATTGGGATCCTCTACACCCATTTTGGTGTTCCAATTGTGTATCAAATTTTAATTTTTAATAGTTTTATATATTTTTATTCAATAATTTTAATTTATAATGATTTAGTTTAATTTTATATTTATTTTCTAGGGTTCACCCATCCAAATTAGGGTTTATAATTATATTTTAGTATTTAATTTCAATTTTATTAGCTAAAATAGTGTTGATAAATCCAAAATTATGGTATATTATTTTTAAAAATTATATTTTTTAGTTATAAATATTTATTATGATTTATTATAATAGAATAATTTTTATTTTTATAAAAAAATATTATAAAACTAATAAATTTTAATATTTGGTACACAATTGGTACATTCAAATGGGACTAGAGGATACTACTCCCACTAAAAGAGTAAATATAGTAATTTTATGACACTTACGTGTAACGTTACACGTGGCATTTATGTAGTAGAGTATATTGCAAAATCTCAGTTTTCTGCTTGTAGTGCGTGAGGGTACTTCTGACTTTTTAAAGTTCCAAAATAAGTCAAATTTAATCAGTTGCAACCTTATTAACCTATTCACAAACGTGCGCTAGTGCTGCCAAACTTAATCTATTTGTAGTAAATTATTGTTACTATAGTTGTTTTGAATAATATCCACCGACATTACTCCACTTGTCATGAGCAACTATATATCTATAAATACATATACGTAAATGTATAAGAGTTGTAAGAGTTGCGGTTGTATGCATGCATATTAATCAAATGGTGGGTTTTGCTCCAATCTTTTGTCTAATTATAGTAATAAGCATCTTCATTTCTACTATAGGTACAGAAGCAACCCATCATATAATATGTCCAGTTCAAAGTTTGTACCAGTTTGGAGATTCCTTCTCAGACACAGGAAATCTAATACGAATTTTGCCGGAGGGTCCCACGGCGCCCGCTGCCCGGCCTCCGTATGGTCGAACTTTTCCGGGCAGGCCCACGGGCCGTTGGTCTGATGGCAAACTCATAGTAGACTATACAGCTACCGCTCTTGGGCTTCCACTTTTAAACCCTAGTTTAGACCAGAATGCTTCGTTCAGCAATGGAGCCAGCTATGCAGTGGCTGGAGCAACGGCCCTCAACTCTTCTTTCTTTGCTTCAAAGGGAATCATCATTCCTCCTTTTGTTGGCTCATTGTTTACTCAACTATCTTCCTTTTTCACTTATCTCAACTCTATTTGCTCCACTCCCACAGGTAACTAACTAGTTAATTATTTGTGTAATAAGTAATTTAGTCCTGGTGTTTCATTATCATGTTTCGACCATCTATATAAATATGCGATACAAAAACAATTTCCTTAAATATCCTTTTTCTAATTAACTTATTTTGACTAACAGGGTGTGGTGAAAGTCTACGAGGGGCTCTTATTTTCGTGCAAATCGGAGGAAATGACATAAATTATCCATTGAGTCTAGGCAAATCCTTTGATGAAGTCCGGAGCTATGTGCCTCTCGTTAATCAAGCAATTACTAACGCCATGAGAGTATTTTTCTTCATTATTATCTTTATTTTCCCTACCAACTAGAAGGCCACCCAAGAAGCTAGCTAGTGGTTTCAAATTCGCATATAATTAATTACTGTATATGAATCAGGAGATGATCCGAGTTGGAGCCACGCGATTCGTGGTTGCCGGTAATTTTCCGATAGGATGCTTCCCTTTCATTGTCGCTGCTTTGGCTAGCAACGACTCGACAGCCTACGACGAACACGGTTGCATAAGAAGTGCCAACAACCTTGCACTTTTCCAAAATAATAACCTCAAAGCCGCATTGGCCTCTCTCAGAACTGAATTTCCCGGTGTATCCATAATCTATGCCGACGTCTACAATGCTTTCCTTACAATTTTTCGCCTTCCAACGCTCTTCGGTCAGTGTTTTCTATTACTATTATAAAAGTGAATATCCTTACAACTTTTTATAACATCTATAATATTCTTAATTTTTTTTTTTAATTTTAATGATGGTTTATAAGATTTTATGATCATCCATGTATCTTTTTTTTTCTTCTTTTTTTTTTTCTTCAAAATTATGTTAAATTCATGAATTTTAAAATATACATTTTTACTAGTATGTTACAATAATCCCATATTTTTAGTGACGGAGAATTCGGTCGCTAGTAATGTTTTAGATCAATAGCTGATGGATTAAATGCTTAATGCTTTCTCATTGATTTCTGAGTTTGGATTTGCAGGATTCGATCGAACAACTTTACTTACGCCGTGTTGTGGTCCCGGTTTTTGCGGGAGTCCGGGGGTGCCGGTTTGTCCGAATCCGCAACGATATATACATTGGGATGGCATTCATTTGACACAACAAGCTTATCAATATATCTCCTCTTTTATTATGCCCAGTATTCTCTCCACCATCACATGCTTTTGAAGACATTTATATGTCTTTGAAAAATTGATGTCGTACTCATAGTATTGATTTTCATGGATGATGGCACATTCAGAAATAATAATATCTCTATATAGTATTATCGCAAAAGACATTTGTAATATTAAGAATTTATATACAACAATAAATTTTGATGAAATTGATCCTCTTATCCACGTGTCTATGTCCAATATTTCTTGTTGAACACATTCCATTTTGATATTGATATTTTTGTATTTTTTATTTTATATATTTTGTGGGAATTGAGTTTTTTTTCTTCTTTTTTTTTTTTTTGGTTATAATATTCTTATATTTACATTTTGTTTGGGTCAGCCGTTGAATATTTACATTTTGTTTGGGTCAGATTTCTAGAGTCTTGAGTTTCTTCCACTGCACGTGTACATCCTCTTCAATCCTCAAAGCACCTGTTAAAAAGGACAATTTTGTAACGGAGGAGCATGAATACAAATACTGAGGTGCGCAGTATTTCGTACTATCAACGATCATGATCGAATCAGGACTTATATGCAGCTCTTCCACTTTCTTTTCGATGGCAAAAAGCAGACACGAATCCATATCATCGGCATTAACCCGATCAGAGCAGAGAGATAGGGTGAATTTCAGAATCTTGGCACCTTTCCAGTGTGTAAGAACATTGCTAATATAATTGTAACTGTATTTAGGTAAGGAGATACTAAGGCAGGGGACAGTGGTCCACACATCTTTCCAGCGTATGGAGAGAAGTGACGTCCTAACTACGTCTTCCAAATCTAACAATGGGATTCAGAATCCCAAGGATTAGCGAGTCGGGTAACTCACTGAGTCGATCGCAAACATCCATTGTTTGAAACTCAAATATCGAACCTCTTTAATTTCAAAAACTCAAATGGGTTGGAGCTGAGGAATTTGAGTAGGGAATTAATTCTGGAGTATAATTTATAGCCGCAGCTGCACTTGTGCGCTTGTGCCATAGCCGCCGCTCCTTTGTTTTAGGGCTATTCACATTACAAATTTGGAGAAAATTTTAGATATTATTATTATTATTATTATTATTATTATTATTTGGTTCAAGGCGTGTCTCCCGGGTCTCGCACGATGGAGTCTTAAGCTCTCGAGCTGATTCCACTGCACGTTTTCATCATCGATTTTCAGATTACAACGAGAAAGGGAAAGTTTTGTAATGGAGGAGCATGAATACAAAGGCTGAGGCACCCCCTTCTCCAAGGACCCAAATCAATATCTAGGTCTTCCACTTGTTTCTCGATGGCGAAAAGCAACAAGGAATCAATGTCAGTGGTGGAGGCATCGGTGCTTGTGCCCTAGCAGCCTCAGTTCCTTTTTTGCGGTGCCAATGGTTAGGGCTATTTAATTACCTTAACATCTCTGCCTTGATTATATTATATATGATTATGTAAATTTATTAAGAAACCAATTCTAAAAGGAAGACAGTTCCTAAAAATAAAATTAATTAAGTGATAAACTATAAAAATTAATGTGCTCAGCGCGCTGATGTCATAGTGTTAGATGTGTTATGTGCTTGATAATTTAGAGTTTAGATTGATTTTTATCATTTAATATTTAGAGTCATATATATATATTTTTTTTATCATTAATGGTGTTATACATGGTAAAAGATCGAATAGGGATAATTTAAGCGTGTGATGAATTTCTCGCTTATTATAATAGTATTGACTGATAATGAACTTATTTGAATTTATAATATGTGATAATAATAATATTCCAACATAACTCCCTTTGTCCATGCTATGCTCGGACCCTCTCAAATTTCGTAACTGTGTGAATACAACCTAAATTCCTTTTCTTTTTTTTTCTTTTTTTTTTTTTTCTCAATCAGCAACTACCAGATTAGATCATTTTAAATTTAGCCGGTTAGAATATTAATGTAATATAATGAGAATATTAGCATCTGTATATATTTTTGTCTTTGAATTAAATATATTGTAGAGGCAGGGTTAATTTTTTTTTCTTAATGATAAAACTCTTTTTACATAAATATGGATTCGACCTTTAAGAGGATCAAATTAATTTGGCCAGCCTGCCAAACTAAATTGACTTTGATAATTAATTTCGATCTCAACAAGAATCGAAAATAAATTAAATGGGATGGTATCCTCTATCCCTAATATGGTGTCCCAATGGTGTCTCATAATTCAATTTCTACTAATTGTATAATATTTTTTATAAAAATAAAAATATAATAATATAGCAAATCATAATTAAGAAAAAAAAATAATTTTTTTTTTGAAATTATATAATTTAATTTTGAATTTTTCAACTCTAATATACTAATAAAAGTGAAATAAATGCTAAAAAATAATTATAAACCCTAATGAGAATTGGTGAATCCTTGAAAATAATCATTAAACTAAACAAAATCATTATAAAATAAATTTATTAAATTTTTTTGCATGAAACTAGTAGAAATTAAATTTTGGGACACTATTTTAGGGATAGAAGATCTCAAGCCAAATTTAATGTGCTTTCGATGTTGTTTCTTCCCTTGAAAATTAAAGTGCTACATAGTTGTCCAAAACCGTCTTTCTGTATATCTGATTTCATATCTATATATAAAGGCAAAAACTTGGGTGAGGCCGGCCACATAGTGTGCAGGGTCAAAGTGTCAATCTTTATGCAGAATAGTGTTAATCTACATAAATAAAAGTGTCAATCTTTAACATAATTATTTAACGAATAAAAGTGTCAATTTTTAAAAGTGTCAATCTTTATATAGAATAGTGTTAATCTAAACAAATAAAAGTATCAATCTTTTGAACGGCCACATAATACACCCGGGCTCACCCAAGTGTGCCCCATATATAAATTCTCTCCTTGAAGTCTAGATGTCGTTAATTATATATCCTGATTTTTTTTATATCGTGGAACCCGCCATTATAATATCTTTGCTCATGGTAAACTTTTGTTTCTATACACGTAACCTACACAAGTGGAAAATGTCAATCATAATAAGGATAATAGCATATGTGTTACAAACTCAAATTTATAAAATTACGAATTGTGTTTCGAAAGTGTTACCTTTCAGACCACATACAGTCACTTTACTACTAGGCCGCCCCTAAGAGACTATATCTTTAATTTATTCTTATAAATTTGTATATTCTTCCACTTAACTAAGCTCCTAAGATTAAACTTAATTATTTCACCTTTAAATATGTGAAAGTGACATTTTTTCGTGCTTAATTATTATCTCATTATCTGTGGACACATTAACTGTGTTTATGGTGAGAGGATAGCATTTTTTATTATTTTTAATACTTAGTTATGTAAAATATAGTTGGTTGGAATATTAATCTAATATGAGGACTATTCGCTTCTTTAAAGACAAGTTTAAGCAATACTTATATTATACTCCATTCATCTTGTTCAAAGTGTCTCATCTCTTTTCGCACGATAATTTAGAAAAATGTTTTGAGTATGAAAATTAATTTTTTTCAGAAATAATGACAATTTTATTGGGACTAAAAAAGTAAAATAAGATGGAATATTTGTCTCTGCATTAAATATACTGTAGAGATAGGTTATTTGTTTTATATAAGTGTAGATAGGCAATTTAAAATCAAAGTCTGCCGATCCCAATTTATTTTAAAAGGAAAAAAAGAACTCTAGAGGTCTAAATTAATTTGGCCAGCCTGCCAAAATAAATTGACTTTGATAATGTATGATCTCAACAAAAACTAAACATACTAAATATGATATGGTTTCCATGCTTTTATTTCTTCCCTAAAATCTGAATTATTACGAAACCAATAAGGAGAACTTAAACCGCCATCTTTCATATCTTTACACTGATTGTATATTCTTACACATAATTAAACAAATATAGTTTAAGTAGTCAATTAGTGAGAGTGATATTTTCTTGTCAGGACTTCTGACTTATTTTTAAATTATTTTAGCAAGCCTCGAATTTTTTAGCTAGCGAGTGAAGGTCGGTGATCATATTCATTAAGCAAGCCATATGTATTAAATGTAATTAAACACTAGTCATGATCAACTATAGATAAATCTATCTTCATTTATATATAAGTGTATACAGAGGGTGGATCATATGTAAATAAGTTCTCATATGAGAAATAGGAATAAATATGGACCATTGATCTTAGTTAGATCTACGGTTGATATTAATTTAAGCATGGTTATAAGGTACAATAAGCATAATTCTATTTAAGCATCAATTTGTATATTAGAAAGCACAATTGTATATTAAGCATAATTCTATGCAGACTTAAGCATGAATTTGTTACCTTTAAGCATTATTCTCATTTTCTCACGCCAGGATTTATTTACATGCGAACTCTCCCCAATGTATACATATATAAGAGATGCGGCGGTTATATGCATATTAATCAAACGATGGAGTATTTGGGCTCGTTCATTTGTCTAATAAGCATCTCCCGACAGAAGCAACCAATATAATGTGTCCAATTCAAAGTTTGTACCAGTTTGGAGCTTCCCGCTCAGACACAGGGAATATAATACGAATTTTGCCCGTAGGTCCCACTCTCCCCGTTGCCCGACCTCCGTACGGTCGAACTTTTCCGGGCAGGCCCACGGGCCGTTGGTTGTGATGGCAAGCTCATAGTAGACTACACAGCTACTGCTCTTGGGCTTCCGCTTTTAAACCCTAGTTTAGACCGGAATGCTTCGTTCAGCAATGGAGTCAACTATGCAGTGGCCGGAGCAACGGCCCTCAACTCTTCTTTCTTTGCTTCTAAGGGAATCGTCGTTCCTCCTACTGTTGGCTCATTGTTCACTCAGCTATCTTCCTTTTTCACCTATCTTAACTCTATTTGCTCCACTCCCACAGGTTAGTTAATTAGTTTGTGTAATTAATTAATAATTTAGTCGTCTTATTTTATTCTCAAATTTCAACCGTACATATATGCACGTTGGACTATGTATTGGTTGAAAATAATTATGGTAACTAATATATTTGTGTTTTGTATCATGACTTATATGGGGACATATTAGCTAATATTGACCTTTTTTGATTTTTTTTTGAATATTAATATTTTTATCCTTTTTTAACGTATTTTAATATAGGGTGTAGTGATATTCTACGGCGGGCACTTATTTTGGTGGAAATAGGAGGAAATGACATCAGTTATGCATTGTCTCAGGGCAAATCCTTTGATGAAATCCGGACCTATGTGCCTCACATAAATCAAGCAATTACTAATGGCATTAGAGTAATTCTCCCCATATCCAATTCCAATCTCATTTTTTTTTTTTTTTAATTTTCTTTACCAACTAGACCACCTTAGTTTTGAATTATATTCCTCATAATTAATTACCTAATTAATAAATAATTAAATTTCTATGATGAAATTACGTATTCAGGAGATTATTCGAGCTGGCGCCACCCGGCTCGTCGTCTCCGGGAATTTCCCGATCGGATGCTTCCCTTTCGTCGTCGCTATTTTTGCTGGCAACGACTCGACAATCTACGACGAACTCGGCTGCATAAGACGTGCCAACGACCTCGTAGCTTTCCAAAATAACAACCTCAAAGCTGCACTGGCCTCACATGGATAGAATTTCCCGGAGTATCGATAGTCTATGCCGACTTCTACAAGGCCTTCCTAACAATTTTTCGTCTCGCGCCGCTGTTTGGTCAGTATTAATTATATTATTATAAAAGCGTGTATTCTTACAAATTTTAATATATATCTATAAAAAAAAATAATGTCTAAGGATAGTTTAGTAGTTCAAATTATGTGTGTGTGTGTGTTTTGTTTTGATTTAAGACAAGAATTCGCTTAATTTTGCTTCCCTTTTTTTTTCAAAATTATGTTACATTCATGAATTTTAAAATAAGCATTATTAATTTATAATTCCTAAATCCTAATGTTCGTTTCTTCCTGCTATTATATAGCTTGTATACACGGATATATTATATGCTTAATGCTTTCTGATTAATTTCTGGGTTTGTATTACAGGATTTGATCGAACAACTATACTGACGCCGTGTTGTAGAAGCAGACAGTTCGATTTTCGGAGTCCCGAGTTCTGTGGGAATCCAGGGGTGCCGGTTTGTTCGAATCCGCAACGATATATACACTGGGATGGCATACATTTGACACAACAAGCTTATCGATGTATCTCCTCTTTTATTATGCCCAATATTCTCTCCACAATCACATGCTTTTGATGAAATATATATACGTGTGTTTGAAAAATATTGATGTTGTACTCCTATAGTGAATAAACGTAGCACTAGTTTTCATTGATGATATTGATGGCATATTGAGAAATAATTAACGTCTATTTACTATTTAGATATATAGTATTAGATTCACTGTAGATCAATAATTGAAGAAAAGAACAGAAGAAATATCATTGAATTCGAAAAGAATGACGAGCTTGCATTACACTCCGTACATGCAGCTGAAGGCTACTGTTCTATTTAAAGGGAAAGCAAATTAACCCTAACCAACCTATCCTACGTGGCAGCTAACTAGGACTAAGTAGGTAATGGAAAAAACGTAAAACATAAAACAACGATTTAACAACTACTCCCCCCGTTCCACTTATATAGGAATAGTTGACTGCCTTTTTGTCTCACAAAAAGGCAGTCAACTATCCCTATATAAGTGGAACGGAGGGAGTATCTTCTTTCTTCATCCTCTTTCTCCGGTCTTCTTCTACTTCTTCTGCTTCTGCTTCATCCTTTTCTGTTTCTTCATGCCTTCATCTTCACATATTATGGCAAAAGACATTAATTTGTATGATTTTCTTAATGGTCACTTTTTCATTTTGATTTAGACGTTTTGATCATTCCTTATTATAAAGGGGGAAATGCAGAAACAACATATGGTGGGAGCTAATTAGTTTTATTCATTTTCAAATTCAACATAATATTCCTACAATTTAATTCGACGGCGAAGGCTCTTACATAAAATTTTACAGAAAATGCTACTAATTTAACAAATTTATAATTAAGAGAAAAAAAAAAAATACTCCCTCCGTCCATGAATTCTTGACCCAAAACTTTAAGCACAGAGTTTAATGTGTTTTGATGATATGTTAATAAATTAAAGTGTTAAAGTGTTAAAGTGAAATAATTATGGGCTCATCTAATATTTTTAATAGTATTAAAGTGTTAAAGTGTTAAGTGTATGTGGGCCTACGTCCCAAAACAGAAAGGGTTAAAAAATGGTGGATGGACCGATATAGTAACTGGGTCAAGAAATCATGGACGGAGGGAGTATATTTTAGTGGGGGCTTAATGCACCTACAATAAGTAGAAGAGTTGGAAGAAGAGCTGTAGATATAAGCAATTAATTAGCAGCTAGGTTATTATGTTTAGAAACATTTAATTTTCCATATTTCTTTTATATCCTTTGACTCTCGACTAAAATATAGACAATAAACCAAAAATTTAAAGAATAGACGCAAAATCGAGAAATTAAATTAACAAACTAGCGATTTACAAGTTCGGCAATAGTACTTCTCATTTTACAAATGTATACCTAATTAGGGTTTTTCCGATGCTGCGCCTCCCATATACGATCTCAGTATCACGTACAACCAAGTTATCGAAGCGCCCATCACCAAAAAATTTGAGGTAATGTTCATTCTATAATTTTGTTTATGCTATTTATATATAGTCGAATTTAATTCTCGTACAATAAATTCAAATTTAGCAGATGAAGAAAACAAACATCAGCGCGGAGGAGTACTACCGTGCACAGGATCGACTCAGTGAGTTGCCCGGCTCGTTAATCTTCCATATTTTTAGTTCTTTGCCGACGACAGATGTTGTTCGTACAACACTCCTCTCCAAGCGTTGGGTAAATCTCTGGACCACCATCACTTGCCTTGATTTCAACGGTAGCACGATGAGAGATAAAATAAATTTCGTGATTTCGTAAATGGGGCATTAAATTCTTGGAGAGGGACAAAGATTTCGAGTTTCAGCGTTGAATTCGGTGATGATCTTTGGAACTCAGTAACCCATGATGATATCGATTCGTGAGTGCTTTCCGCGACGAAAAAAAGTGTCGAAAATTTGAAGTTGAATTTACCGCCACCACATAATCAAAAATCATATTTGGTGCCGGATTATCTCTACTCGTGTTCGTCTCTTAAAGATTTACAGCTAAGATGTTGCGACCTTCGAATTGAAGGTGGTAATAATATGGTGAAATGGGATCAACTCGAGCTTCTAATGATCAATGGTAAATGCCCTAGTGATGATGCGATTGATCAAGTTTTGTGCGGTAGCCCTAAATTGGAATTCCTGTTCTTTGTTCTTTACCACAAGAGCAACGGGAGCTTGAGCATCCGATCTAGTTGTTTGAAACGCCTCACTGTCGTGACTTCTCAGTCGATGATAGATTTGGAGCTAAGAATTTGGACCCCGAATCTCCAACAGTTATCGATGTGGGGGTTTCCGTGTAGCAAGTGTTTGATGATGAACGTCTCCGCTTCTTTAACCGAAGCATATTTTATTTTGTTCGATCAGAATCATGGAAGGACGGTGGCTCAAATTCTTCCACCTTTCCAACATGTTGAAAGAGCCTATTTAACAGATTGGTGCATCAAGGTTAGGGTTAATAATGTTGTATGATTAAGTAATAATACTCCCTCCGTCCCAACCTGCTAGTCCATTTCTTGAATATATATAGACTAGTAGGGTTGGACCGAAGTATATATATATATATAATATATATATGATTGATAATATGCAGGTTCTTGGAGCTATGAAAGAGAAAAATATGCCTTCACCTTTTCCGAATGCAAACTTTTTAGAGTTGACATGTTTCACTCAAGAATACGAAGAAATTCTAGGTGTTCTTGAGATGTTCCCTAGATTAAAGAATTTAGTGATTGGAACCAACTCAAAAACTCCACGACCAGAACACGAAGAAAGCTGTCTTAAGTTTGATAGAAATAATTTCCCCAATTTGTTTCTGCATCTGAGAACAGTTGATGTTACTTGGACTAAGGGTGATGACTCCATATTTCCATTGATAGAATTTTTGCTCAAATATGCGAGAAATCTAGAGAAGATGGTTTTCTGGGAAAATGGAGACGAGCCGCGCAAATTATTGTTGAAAATGGAAAGATCCTCCCTAACTGCCGAGTTCATATTTGATCGTGCTAAGCTATATCTTTAATCAAGGGGAGATGCTGGATGAATATTCAAGACAAATTAAATGATTGTTTTATTGTATTGTTGTTCTTTTAGTTTTTGTCATGGTATGTCAAACTATTGAGAATATCTTATTGGTTATTATCTTGCATCACTTTGAATTGATTTATTCATTAATCCTTTTGCTTTTGTTTGGAGGCTCCCTTAATTTATAAACTGTATTTGAATCAATTGATGATTATTATAGTTTGAGTATTTAGGAGAAAGGTTTTATAAGCCTCCGAGATAGGGAAATTAATTCTATCGACAATCATATATCAAAAGGAAAATGATGAGAATCTAAGTCAACGGTTGAATTTATACTTAGTGAAACACAGTGCAACTACAATAAGTAGAAGAGTTACGTTGGGAGGAGACCTTTAGATATACGCAATTAATTGAGTGCTATTTGAGAGACTATGTTAAGATTCAAACTTAAATGATCTCATAAGCAATTTTTTGGTACATGATTTAATTATAAATGTTAATTATGATTCATTATATTATATTATTATAAATGATCTCATAAGCGATTATAAATGTTAATTATATTATTTTTGTATTTATATTAAAAATTATACGAAATTAAGAGGATTAAAATTCTAGCTAGACATCAAAATTGAGATTAATGATACCATTACGAACAAATATTCCCTCAAATAAAAATAAGTTCAATATATTTAATAAGAAACATTTCATTTTCCATATCTTTTTCTATGTTTTGACTCTCTACTAAAATATAAATAAAATAAACGAAAATTTTAAACAATACGCTCAAAATCGAGAATTAAATCAACAAACTAGCTATTTACAAGTTTGGCAATAATATCCTCCCCCCCCCCCCCCCACATTTTACAAACGTAACTAATTAGGGTTTTCCAATGCTGCGCTGCGCATCTCAAACAATCTCAGTATCACAACCGAGTTATCGAAGCGCCCATCATCAAACTTTTTGAGGTAATTTTCATTCCACAATTTGGTTTGTGTTATATATATATATATAGTCGAATTTAATTCTCGTACAATAGCTAGATTCAAATTTAGCAGATGAAGAAAACAAATATCAACGCGGAGGAGTGCTACCGTGCACAGGATCGACTCAGTGAGTTGCCCGACTCGTTAATCTTCCATATTTTTAGTTCTTTGCCAACGACAGATGTTGTTCGTACAACACTCCTCTCCAAGCGTTGGGTAAACCTCTGGACCACCATCACTTGTCCTCGATTTCAAAGATAGTACGATGAGAGATAGAGATAAGTTTCGAGATTTCGTAAATGGGGCATTAAATTCTTGGAGAGGGGCCAAGATTTCGAGTTTCAGAGTTGAATTCGGTGGTGATCTTTGGAACAAAGTAACTCATGATGATATCGATTCGTGGGTGCTTTTCGCAACAAAGAAAAGAGTCGAAAAGTTGAAGTTATATTTACCGGAACCATGTAACCAAATATCAGAGTATTTGGTGCCGGATTATCTCTACTCGTGTTCATCTCTTAAGAATATATGGCTAACAAGTTGCGACCTCCGAATCGACGGTGGTAATATTATGGTGAAATGGGATCAACTCGAGTTTCTAATGATCAATGGTAAATGCCCTAGTGATGATGCGATTAATCAAGTTTTGTGTGGTAGCCCAAAATTGGAATTCTTGTTCTTGACTCTTTGCAGCAAGAGCAACAGGAGCTTGATCAGCATCCGATCTAGTAGTTTGAAACGCCTCGTTATCTCGAATTCTCAATTGATAGATACGGATCTGAGAATTTTGACCCCGAATCTCCAAGGGTTTGTAATTGCGGGGAATCCGTATAGCAAGTTTTCGATGATGAACGTCTCGTCTTTAACTGAAGCATATATTTACTTGTTTGATCCGAATCATGGAAGGATGGTGGCTCAAATCTTTCCACCTTTCCAACATGTTCAAAGAACCCATTTAACAGATTGGTGCATCAAGGTTAGGGTTAGGGTTTCTTTTTAATGTTTTATGGTAAAGTAATATATACTCCCTCCATCCTAACCTGCTAGTCCATTTTCTTGAATATATAGACTAGTAGGTTGGGACGGAGGAAGAATATATAATTAATAAGATGTGATTGATAATATGCAGGCACTTGGAGCTATGAAAGAAAAAAGTATGCCTTCACCTTTTCCGAATGCAATCTTTTTAGAGTTGGCATTTTTCACTCAAGAATACGAAGAAATTCTAGGTGTTCTTGAGATGTTCCCTAAATTGAAGGATTTAGTGATTCGAACAAACATGAAAACTCCACAACCAGAAAGTGAAGAAAACCGGCTTAAGTTTGATAGAAATAATTTCCCCGATTTGTTTCTGATGCATCTGAGAACAGTTGACGTTACTTGGACTAAGGGCGATGACTCCATATTTCCATTGATAGAATTTTTGCTCAAATATGCGAGAAATCTAGAAAAGATGGTTATCTGGGAAAATGAGCCGAGCAAATTATTGCTGAAAATGGAAAGATCCTCCCCAACTGCCGAGTTCATGTTTGATCGTGCCAAGCTATATCTTTAATCAAAGGGGAGAGGCTGGATGATTCAATAAGGTAAATCATGTTTTATTGCATTGTTGTTCTTTTAGATTATGGTATGGTATGTCAAACTATTGAGAATAATTTATTGGTAATATATTGCATTACTTTGAATTGATTTATCTTTGATCCTTTTGCTTTTGTTTGGGGGCTCTATTAATTTATAACTGGACTTGAATTAAGCTGATCTTAATAGTTTGACTATTTAGGAGAAAGGTTTTGCAAGATAGTTGTAAAGATGAAAAGTGAATGTAGCTCACATCTCTTGAAAAAATAATTATTTCTTAAAGAGGTTTAACAACTTAAAATAAGACGGCTCACGCAATAAAAAGATAAATACTCCCTCTGTTAATGTCACATGCTCTCGAATTTCTATTTAATAGTTTATATATTTATGCCAAAAAAATTTAGCTTTTATGAAAAAATTCAAAAAGTGATATTATTTATGTATTTTTAACATATTAACCTTTATTTTATTTGATGATCGTGACTACTTTAAGAGAAAAAAAAATTAATTATTAAGGAGAAAAAAATATTTTTATATTCAAATTTAAAAGTAATTAAGAATAATCTCTTATAAATATTTAAATATTGATTATAACTTTTAATTTAAAGTTTTTAAATTATGTATATTAAGGAAAATGCCCTTGTGTGGCCGGCCACATTATGGCCGAATATCATTATTGTTTCTATTTTACGTCAATTTCAATTCGGTTGAAATTTGATTTCATTCTGAAAAGAAAATATATTTATGTACTTCAAATCAAAATTAATAGTTTATGAAAAAATCGAAATTTGAGAATAGTCCAATATGAAATGGAAGAGCAACATCGCGCAAGACCACAAGATTATCTTTTAATAAAATCATAAAAATTGCATATTTTCACATCTAGGCATGTTGCAATTATGTGTGGATTTCTGTAACATTTTCTTTCATAAAAGTCAATAAATTAGGCCACTGGAAAGTTATAAGATTCGTAGCTGATAGAGAAATAAGAATGCTAAAACATAGCCGTAGTAGTATTAAGAATTTATTATACGAAATTAAGTGATGTAGATTATTTTACCACAGTTGATCAAGAGACGAAATCCTCTTCGTTTTGGAAAAATAAATAAAAATCCTAATAAACAGAAAAAGAGAGATCCGAATGAATATTTATTGGGGAAAAGTAGCAAATAAGCCCCTAGGGTACAAACCCCTAAGGCGAATATCACCCTAACATAACGTTTGGGGCGTATGCCACCCCAACGTGCATTAAGTCGAGCAAATCACCCCTTCCGTCAAACTCATCTCTAAACGCCGTTACTCAATCAATTTTATTTTTTTTTGTTGAAAAAATCTCAATGGGACCCACTTGCTTCATTCTCTCTTCCCTTCTCTCTTCCTTTGTACCTAAACAGTTTGAGAGGGGAGAAGGGATGCCCTTCTACTGATGCCCAACAGCGGCGGTGACTACAAGGAGGTGGCGGCGATAGGTCCACTACCGAGCTGGCGGTGCTGCTATGAGGGGCGTGGCGCCGGAACGGAGTCGACGTGCTGCAATCGGCTTGAGCGAGTGCCGATGTTGGGTAGCAGTCACGGTGGACCGACGACCGCTGCAGCACAGACGATGAAGGGAGCGGTCAACTTGCCGGAAAGCGAAGGGAGAAAAGCCACCCCACGAAGGCAGCAGCACGATTGTTGTTGCCGGAAGGAGATGGTGGCGTTCTGAGGTGGGACGGCGAGCCCATGATGGCTGGAAAAGGAGGAGAGGTGGTGACGGCACTATGATGGACGACGGTGTCCGCCGAGCCAGAGAGAGAGAGACGCTGAGGAGAGGGCATGCTGTAGTTTCAATTCGTAGACAACGATGGAAAGACACGGCGGCACTGTGGCATGATAAAGGCAACGCCGGTGCGACGCTGGCAGCCATGGGAGAATGGGCGGTGGCGGTGAACCATTCGCGGTGGCGACGGCAAGACGAGCGTGAGAGAGGAAACGCCCAGCAGCGATGGTGAGGGAGACGCCGGTCGCCGGCGGCGGCATAGAAGAGAGATGGAGATTTGGGTTTTAACTTCTGAAATTATGGATCTTTATTTGGGGGTTCTGATGAATGGAAAATAGAAGGGAGAAGTCGGCCGCCCAGTCGATGGCGGCATGAGGGTGGTTCCAGTCAAGGATTACTACCGGGGTTCGAAGAAGGAAGGGAATAGAAGCAGCGGCGGGAATGAGCGAAGGGAAGAGAGAATGAAGCAAGTGGGTCCCATTGAATTAATTGAAGTAACAGCGTTTAGAGATGAATTTGACGGAAGGGGTGATTTGCTCGACTTAATGCACGTTGGGGTGGCATACGCCCCAAACGTTACGTTAGGGTGATATTCGCCTTAGGGGCTTGCACCTTAAGGGCTTATTTGCTACTTTTCCCTATTTATTGTGTACAAAATGGTGATATGTACGTAAATTTTGTACCCCATCCGCCATTTCATTTTAAAGTATGAACCACGGCTTGGAAAGATATAATTATTTTCTAAAAAAGAATGTGTCCCTTATAATAGAACGACGGCCCAATAAGGAAAACGATTTTAGTTAAAATGAGAGTGAAGAGTAGTTCCTAATGAAAACAAGAACTTTGTTTAGTAGCTCCCAAGTCCATTCCTTTTAAGAAAACATAACATATATTAAGCGTAAATATGATTTTTATACACCCATATCACTCGACCTTTTCCCAGACTTGACTCGTGAGCAAAGTTTTTATAATTATTAATCTAAAAACTAATAACGGAAGCAGGACAATCAATTGACCTCAAAAACTAAAGCAAGATACCAAAAAAAAAAAAAAAAAAAAAAAAACACTAGGTTTCATCAGTAAATTTCATAGAGAAGATGTCAAAGAATCTGCTTAAGGAACAAAAGGCCATCGACTGCACTGAATAAGCAAATACAACTCCAATCAAAATAAACAAGGAAAGAAACATTGAAACCGGAAGAAGAAAAGGGATATCAAGCTCCCAAGCTCGTAGAATAATGCCATCATCATTGCAAAACATTTCAAGTAAACGTACCACAAAA
Source organism: Mentha longifolia (assembly GCA_001642375.2). Classification (NCBI taxonomy): domain Eukaryota; kingdom Viridiplantae; phylum Streptophyta; class Magnoliopsida; order Lamiales; family Lamiaceae; genus Mentha; species Mentha longifolia. The sequence goes on from CM038114.1 coordinate 9,128,222, forward strand.
TCATGCAGCATCCCTTATGATTGAAGATCATTCCTGCAGAATATCAATAGTGCAGTTGCCTGAGGATCTCGGCATTTTCAGCAGTTTATTTGATGCCAAAGACAAAGAATTTGCTCCCCTGTTACTATCAACTCGGAACACCATCTTTTCTAGGTTGGTCGCGTATTTCAACAAAATCTCCATTGATGAAAATATGCTGTCACCGTGACTCCAAGTAACTTCGACTGTCCTCAGCTGCGGCAGAAGGCACTTAGGAAAATATACTTTACACTCGAGTTCATCCCTGTCGCTGAGGAAGTGCAACGTTCTATCATCTCGAAGAACTAACCTCTTCAATTGAGGGAAAATATCAAAAAAGCCTATTAACTCTCCGCAGTTGTCGTAATGACGTCCAATCTCTAAGGACTCAACATTAGGGAAAGTGGACTTTCATAGCTCCAAGCACCTGGTGTAACAATAAGTTAATAATAGGAGGAGTTGGTTGAAGCAAAGACCAAGAAAGGTATAAAAGGCGAGCGTTGATTCCTTCAAATTTAAACAATGTCAATAGTTCCTTCTCATTTCTGGTTATTACATAACTTACATAAAAGTAAGGAGCATGATAGAATAGAGCGAATCAGGACACCAATATGCAGAGATCAGAATAATGAAAATCTTTATCAACCATGATCTGAATTATTGTGATACATTCATTCCATACTCATAAGAGCCACTCAGTATTAATCTATGATAAATGTAAGCCATAGAAGATAGTGAAAAGAAACCGAACCTTGAGGCAACAGTAGAACAATGTGACCCTTTCAAAATGCTTGATGGTCTCAAGAACTTTATGAAATTTGTCTGCAATATAATCTCGGGACAAAATGGAGCTCTTCGGATAAAACTCAAATTTACATTCATGAGACTCGTGATAATCTGGACCATAAAACCCAAGAGTTACATGGGCCGAAGACTTGACATCTATGAGCCGACAATTACCATATGGAATCCCTTTGATTGACAAGGTCTCAAGATTCGGGGTCCAGATTATCAGCTCGGAGACCAACGATGCACACTCAATATGAAGTAAATACTTGCAAATCCACAGCTCTTTCAAACTATCAGATCGGATATTCAAATTATGACCTTCGTCAACAACAGACAATCTCAAGACTTCCAATTTAGGGCTACCACACAATATTCGATTCATTACATGCTCGGTGAGCCCAAAACCTTTAGTAACAGTCAAGCTCTTGAGTTGATTCCAACACACATTCCCATAAATCTCAAAGTTGCTAAATCTCAAGGATAACAGTTTAAGCGATGAGCATGAGTACAAACACTGTGGCACAGAGTACACATCGTTCCCATTGTCAAAATAATTTAGATCTATAAAGGGCAAATGCAAGTAGAATTCTTCAACACCCTTATCCTTAGCAAAAGACGCATACAGCTCGCTCTCACTAAATATTCGCTTATGAAGTTGTTCACCACAAGAATAAACCCTAAGTTTAAGAATCCTTACCCCATTCCATCGCAATAAAGCCCGACTGACGGAGGTCCGAAATCTGTCTCGGTCGTCTTCTTCGAACACATAGCTACTGTCGAAATTAAGGAAGGGGGTGGTGGTCCAGAGGTTCCTCCAGCGCTTCGATAGAATTGTTGTCCTAACAACGTAGTTCATCGGTACAAACCAGAGGATGTGGAATATTACTGAGTCGGGCAACTCACTGAGTCGGTCCACCCCGACATGGGGTTTACTTCTCTTTGATTTTTCCATCTTCAGATTCAAAAGCTATGAAACAAAATTAGGCATTCATAGATTAATGCTCAGCCGAAACACGAAATCACATCCTATACTAATTCGGAAATATAACACGGTATAAAGTCTCGGTGGTTAATTGGCTGCGGGACCATTTTATCCAAAATTTAAATACACAATGTAAAGTTGTTGAAAAAAAATTCTAGTCAAATGGAAGTTTGGGGAAAAAAAAAATTAGGATTGTATTCAAAGGAACTGGATGAAAGGGTGGCCAGGTATTTAGGGAAGGATCGGGGAGGTGTTAGTGAGCTTAGGTGCAAGGATAAAAGGATTGAAATGATAGTGATTTCAGTCAACAACATAAAGGCTAGGGAGCGAGGGAGGAGAGCTTATTTTGGAATCCCGTTGGATGTGATGGAGTCGGAAAGCTCGAGTGGGAGAAATTCGGCTAGGATTCTAGGGTTGGTGTGTGATAGGAGAGAGGCGGATTCAATTTTGAGAGTAGAATGGAACTTTGTTGTAAGCTATAGTGGGTTGTAATTTGTTTATGTGGTTGGTACTTCTTGTACTAATCTTGTGATTTATATATAAAAAAAAAACACGCATAAGTCAAATAGAGCGGGTAGGAGTAGTTCCTATGAACTACCGCGCTTGCAGCTTATTATTTATTTACTTTATATTTAAAATATAAAAAAAAAATCTATCGATGATAACTAAATTAAATGGATGAGTATTTAACTGTCCTACTCTCAAATTTTAAAATGAACACTTATTAAAAAAATAAAACTAGGATTAAAATCAAATTAAAGAAATGGTTAATTGTCAGAAAATATTTGAACATTGATCACATTCTGATTTTACACATGAATTTTCAAATTAGGCACAAAATACACCACGGCTCAATTTATTCTCATTTTTCTTCTACTATTGAAATCGAAATTGAAGTCGCAAATTTATAATTGAGACAAACGACGTCGTTGAGACCACAACGACATTCTTTATATTAAAATAACGTGGTTTTGATTATATAACTAAAAATTATAAGAATAAAATGGTCACTTGACCTCAATTTCTCCCCTTCTTCCTCGTTTTATTCAGAACTTTTTTTTTTTTTCCTTTTTTTGATAGTATCGGGTTCAATATGTTGTTATAGCATGATAAGAATACTAAAAGAGTAAATTACTTTTTCCGTCTCATAAACCAAAAAGGTGGAGTAGTATCTTAAAGGTGATTATTGTCAATTTCAAATAATGTTCGGTGAACTACATTATCAAATCATAGGGAAATCTTGAGCATATTTTATTTTGTAGAACTAAATTTATGAGGCAAACAGATAAGATAGCTGCAATTAAATTTGTAAGATGAGGGAATTCAATACTTAGAATTAAAAAGAAAAAGTGTTATCCTTTATCTTTCAGCTGTTGTGATCGAAGCCGTTCTCTTTTTGTTCCAACTAATCTTAAACCAAAAGAACTTCAATAAAGCTGGTAATGTATTCGATATGTAGTTTTCCCATAATCTTTATCTAAGAAGTATGGGACTTTTTACTTTTTCCAGACGAGATTCATCGTCTTTGAAGAAGTATCTAGTATGCAGTTGTCATAATGATGTAAAAATTAAACTCATGTTGCACATCTAAAATATTTTTATATTCAAATTTAGAAGTTATAAACATTTAAATATTGATTATAACATTTAATTTATTATTTTTTATATTATACTCCCTCTATTTCATGGAGTATGACTCATTTGTTTTTGTCATGGGAACCAAGAAGGGAGAGTTAAGAGTGTTTAGGGGTTTGTTAATTAAAGTGGATACATTATTATCAATATATTTAATCTTTAATTATTTATTTATTTTATAAAATAAAAATTGTAAATTTTATTTTTGAAAATAAATTTCAGATTTCTGAAATTTTAATTACCGATATTTGTTTTTTTTTTTTTTCAGTCTTCAAATAACTGATCCACCTACAACAAAATGAAACAAAACTGGAAAACTGAATTTACAGTAAAATTTAAAGAAGTAAAAATTCCAAAATTAGATAGAATTACTGAGCTAAAGTAGGGGCTCTCCACATATTCTCACACCGCTCACAGTCGTCATCACGGTGGGAGGGCGTCGGAAGGAGACCCACCGTGAAGTCGGTGGCTCGGGTGAAGGGCTCCTGTCCATTGAAACAGAGAGAGAGAGAGAGAGAGAGAGAGAGAGAGAGAGAGTGGGGAAAGACAAAGATTTAGAGGGTGGGGAAAGATAGAGATTGAGAGAGGGGGAAAGAGAGAGACAAATCGGGACAGATCGGCAGAGGACGGGAGTGAAGATCGGCGGCAGATGTGAGAAAGAGCCGAAATTAGGGTTTTTCGAAAAAGAAGATTCGAGAGAAAGAGTGAGAGAGTAATCATTGAATGTAATGTGAGAGAAATGAAGGGAGAATTGGGGGTGAATTGATTTGGTTGGGAAGGGGTAGGTAGTGGGTAGGATATTTATTATTATTATTATTATTATTATTTTTTAATTTCAAAATTGTGAAATTAGATGGAAAAATAAGGGGAGACTTAATCCTTACTAATCCTTCCTAATCACCACTAATTATTTCCTCTTTAAGAAATGAGTCATACTCTATGAAATGGACCAAAAAGGAAAATGAGTCATATTTCATGAAATGGAGGAGTATATATTAAGAAAAATATCACTATGTGTCAGTCATATTATGACCAAATATCATTATTGCCTAGAATCGAAACTAGTATATATGAAGCACTTGATTATTAATCTGACATTGGTAATCAACACAAGATAAACAACAAGCTATAATTCAAAAGTGCATCAACTTAATCCAAATCAAAGTGTCAAATTGCTCTACTGCCCTTAATAAGTAAATACTCTCCAAAAAGAAACAAACAATAAGAGATAAACTGAAACAGGAACATCAGCGATTCAGCTCCCGTGCTCAGAACATGATAGTGTCATCAGCAAAATAATTGAAGGAGGTGCAGGACGAAGATTTTATGCAGCATCCTATGATTGAAGATCATTCCTGCAGAATATCAATAGTGCAGTTGCCTGAGGATCTCGGCATTTTCTGCAGTTTATTTGATGCCAAAGAAAGATTTTGCTCCCATGTATCTATCAACTCGGAACACCATCTTTTATAGCTTGCTCGCGTATTTCAACAAAATCTCCATGGAAGAAAATATGCTGTCACCATGACTCCAAGTAACATCTATTGTCCTCAGCTGCGGCAGAGGGCACTTAGAAAAATATACTTTACACTCGAGTTCATCCCTGTCACTGAGGAAGTGTAACGTTCTATTATCTTGAAGAACTAACCTCTTCAACTGAGGGAAAATATCAAAAAAGTCTACTGATTCTCCACAGTTGTCGTAATAACTTCCAATCTCTAAGGACTCAACATTAGGGAAAGTGGAACGATACATCTCACTTTCATAGCTCCAAGCACCTGGTGTAACAATAAGTTAATAATAGGAGGAGTTGGTTGAAGCAAAGACCAAGAAAGATATAAAAGACGAGCGTTGATTCCATCAAATTAAAAATATGTCGATACTTCCTTCTCATTTCTGGTTATTACAATACTTACATACAAGTTAGGAGCATGACAGATAGAGCGAAATCTACTAGGTAATTCATAAACACTTAACACCAGTAAGCGAAGATCAAAATGATGAAAATCTTTATCAACTATGATCTGAATTATTGTGAGACATATATTTCAAACTCATAGTAGTCACTCATCATCAATCTATGATAAATGTAAGCCATAGAAGATAGCGAAAAGAAACCAAACCTTGAGGCAACAGTAGAACAATGTGACCCTTTCGAAATGCTTGATGGTCTGAAGAACTTGACCAAATTTGTCTGCAATATAATCTTGGGACAAAATGAAGCCCTCCGGATCAAACTTAAATTCACAATCACGATTCTCGTTATAATCTGGACCATAGAACCCAAGAGTTACATGGACCGAAGACTTGACATCTACGAGCCGACAATTACCATATGGAATCCCTTTGATTGTCAAGGTTTCAAGATTCAGGGTCGTGATGATCAGCTCAGTAACCAACGATGCACACTCACGATGAAGTAAATACTTGCAAATCCATAGCTCTTTCAAACTATCAGATCGAATATTCAAATTATGACCTTCGTCAACAACAGACAATCTCAAGACTTCCAACTTAGGGCTACCAGAGAATATTTGATTCACCACATGCTCAGTGAGCCCAAAACCTTTAGTAACAGTTAAGCTCTTGAGTTGATTCCAATGCACATTCCCATTAATCTTAAAGTTGCAAAATCTCAAGGATAACAGTTTAAGCAATGAGCATGAGTATAAACACTGTGGCACAGAGTACACATCGTTCCCATTGTCAAAATAATCTAGTTCTACAAACGGCAAATGCAAGTAGAATTTTTCAACACCCTTTTCCTTAGCGAAATACGCATACAGCTCACTATCTTTAAATATTCGCTTATGAAGTCCACCACACGAATTAACCCTAAATTTAAGAATCCTTACCCCATTCCATCGTAATAAAGCCCGACTGACGGAAGTCCGAAATCTGTCTCGGTCGTCTTCTTCGAACACATACCGACTGTCGAAATTAAGGAAGGGTGTGGTGGTCCAAAGGTTCTTCCAGCGCTTCGATAGAATTGTTGTCCTCACAACATAGTTCATCGGAACAAACCAGAGGATGTGGAATATTTCTGAGTCGGGCAACTCACTGAGTCGGTCCTCCCCGACCTGGGGTTTACTCTTCTTTGATTTTTCCATCTTCAGAATCAAAAGCTATGAAACAAAATTAGTCATCCATGGATTAATGCTCAGTCGGAACACGAAATCACTCTCTAAACATATTCGGAAAATAACACAAATAAAATTCTGGAAGAAAAATTACCTCAAAATGAAGGCTTCGTTCTCGCGGTTGCTGTAACTTGAGAACTGAAAAGGCGGCCATGCCCCAACTCACCTAAACGCCGCTTTTTCTACAACTTACAGAGATTACGTGCGTTGCACGTGGATTCGATTATTTTTTTATTCTTTTTTACTTACGATATAATGAATTATGTTAGGATGAAAAAGAATCATAAATAATTCTCAAACTTGATAAGCATAATAAGTGTAATTTTAAAGTAACAAAAAGAACAAGTAGCCTATAGTTTATTTTTATTTTTATTTTTAAATAAAAGCAATAAAAACTATATTATTTTCAATGTCTAGAAGATTTAAAATGTGAATATGTTTGATTTTCATAGACGTAGAACATATTTTGTTCTTTTTGCTTTTAGACAAAAATTTGTCTAACGTGTCATCATCATCGCTTAGAATATCAATGCAATCTTTGAACTTCTTCTTTTCCTTTCATTGATCTTCATCAAGCTCCAACCCCGCATTTGATTTTTTCTTTTCTTCCACTTGAGTTGGCTTGATTTTTTTCTTTGTCCATTTATTTTCTCAATTCTATTGATTATGCTCTGTTAATTGACTTTTTCTTTTCTTCAACTTCATTTGTTTCCACTTTTGTTGGTTTTACTCTCTTGACTGATTTTTTCTTTCCTTCAACTTGATTTGTTTGTGATTCTTGAAATGGCGTGTCATCATCAATGTTGTTGGGCTTAACCTTTTGTATTACACTGGCAATAATAGTCAGGTGTCCTCTATTATCGATCTTTACAGACTTGCTTGCAATCATAAAAACAAATTTATGTTGAATTTTTCCTCAAACCTCTATACTATACTGAATCATTTTCACCTTGAATAATGTAATTCGAATTTAGAAATATATAAAAGTTTCTTTAAAATTCCAAACCAAATTTCATAAAGATTTAAAGAAGAAATATATTAATCTGATTTAAAGAAGAAATATATTCATTCACAAAGCATCCAATAGATACCGCCACAACATCTTCAAACATTGTGATATGTGCATTATAATCCTCTTGTATAACATTCAGAGTTATTACGTATGTGTTGTGTATTAGATAATACAGAGTAGTTATAACATATATATTTTATAATTATTTATGCATTAATATTTATATTTTTGCCTTGGTATTGTCTCAATGACTTCCGTAATCCATTTTTTGCACATTTGAAATTCACCATTTTTGGGGCATGATGTGGAACACTTTTTACAAGAATCATACAATATCGATGATTTGTTTTGCATTCCATCAAGGATTTCCATTAAACAATAGTATGACATGTAAGATAAATAAATAAAAGTATTATATATATAAATACTCAAAAGAACTCAAGACGCCGTAGCAATATAATTGGTGAGATTCATTCTGAAAGAAATATGGACTTGATATTGGTATTAATGGGTTTAAGTTAATAATTAAGTTGGACTTAATTATTAAGTGTTTATTTATATTAAAGCCCATTAACTAGGTTAATGTGGGTTAGTATAAATAATTAAACACATTAAAGAAAATCTAATCCTAATCCTAACAACTCACGCACGCACGCACACGGCAAGAAGGACGCACGTTCTTCTTCTTCGATTCTTCTCGGCGATTTCCTAGCTTTCAAAGGGAAGATATCACTCCGGAATTGTTCCACACGATTGAACGGCTTCACGTGGATACCATAGTAGCGGTTCGTGATATTGGGAATACGAGAAGACAACACGTAAGTATCGTATTTTTGTTCATATATGTGTATAATCTCTAGCACGTAAATTAGATCGTATATCTAGATCGAATATGGTTTCATAAACTCGATGCTTCCGCTGTGATTCGTACGTATGAAACCTAACAGTGGTATCAGAGCCTTGGGCTCGATTTATGATCTATATTTCGTGTTCAATATGTATTATGGGTTTATAGATTTTATTTGATGAAAATCGAAACACAATTTTCGTAAAGAAAAACTTGGAGTTCTTCTGAAAATTCGTTGAGAAATTTTATCGAACATTTGGTGGGCGCTGCATTCACAAGGCAAGTTTGGAACAGCCTTTGTGACGTTTCATCGAACACGTGGAGGGTGCGGATTTTCTCTTAAATCTAGGGTTCGATCTTGCACCATCTTGGCTCGATGGGCAGCCCACCATCGCGGGACAAGGCTCAGACTCGTGGCTGTGCCTGGGGCAGGTCGAAACGAAGCCGAGCCCACATCGGGTCCTCGAGCGCTGGGTGTTGGGCATCCGTGCACCGAGGGGCGCTCCAGCCGTGGTCACCGCGCTGCCTGCTGTGCGGCCCGACTGTGGGCACTACGGACGGCAGGCATCGAGCGCGTCGGCTGGGCGAGGTCTGGCAGCATGAGGGGCGGGAAGCTGGGCGTACCGAGCTGCTGTTGCAGCAGCAGCGGTGCTGCTTGGTCGCCGTCCTTGCACGCGTTTTCCAGCCACCCACAACCTTCTTGAGGTATATGAAAGATTCTGGAGCAACGTGGTGATGATGGGCGACATTTTGGTGTTCTCCCGGAGCCATGGTCACCGGAAATAAATCTGGTATATGCGCTTTAGTAGTGCAGAAAACATGTTCGATGAAATACCACACTGAATTTTTAAAGAAAACAAAATAGGTAGATTTTCTGCGCACATCACGTGTTCGAGAAAATGCCTAAACGAAATTTTTAGCTCCAAATGACTTGATTTTTGAAATCAAGCTTGTTGGATTAATGAACTTTAATTTCGGATGGTCCGAAATGCTAAAAGATTTCGTAAAATAGCTGAAAAATAGAAGATTAATTTGTTTGGAACAAATTTTAATTTCTATTGTTTTCTTTATAAAATCTTATTATTATTTTGGAAATAATAAAAGTTTTATTTATATTAATTTAGAATTATATAAATGAAATAAACCCATTTTACAATTGTAAATAAATATATTAATTGGATTAATATATTTATTTATAGAGATTTATTTGTTATATTTGTTTAAGCATGTTAATTGGATTATGTGCTTTGCATTGTATAACTATAGTAGTTAGAGACCGCATATTTATGTCTGGGTAGGCGGCGCCCAGTACTTGTAGTCCGTTATTTATGTCTGGGTAGGCGGCGCCCAGTATTTGTGGTCCGCATTTTTATGCCTGGGTAGGCGGCGCCCAGTAATTGTTTAAGAGCAATATTAGATATTGCTGAACAGTTAGATCACATATTTTCCCAAATAATAATATAAGTCTCATCTGGGATGCACGCGTTGTCCATTACAATTGACTGAGTACTTAAACTTTTTCGTTTAGAGTATTTACACCCCAGTGTTTGCTCAAATCGACATTGTTTAGACTCTTTCATAGATGCAAATTGTTTTGCGATCGTGTAATGGGGTTGACTTACTTATATTATTTTGGCGCCTCAGTGTCCAAAATAATTTAAGAACGCAGGTTAATTAGATTAACCAACCAAGAGTTTCAAAATGGTTTTGAAATTAGCTTAGAGGCTTACTAGGTGATATTATTGCAGTCATCAGCCTCAGCAGAGTCTGCAATAATATAGACCTGGATCTTGGTCCACTAAAATTTATATTGGATATAAATTCGTATTCTGCAATTTTGGGGTTGCATTATATGTCAAAATTAGTGGGAGCTAATCTTACAACATGCCATTGTTTGATTAGAAATAAATGTGATGGTTGAAAATACTGTTCTAATTTGTTTCTCTTATTTCTTGATCAGATTTATAATGGCGAGTTTGTCGTTAAGATGTTTGTTGGATACTATGAAGTTGACTGGGTCAAACTTCTTGGATTGGCAACGCAATCTGCGTTTGGTACTAAGGCTTGAGAAGATTGAGTACGTCTTGGACGAACCAATCCCGGTCGTGCCTGAAGAGGACTCTGAAGAGGCTTCTGAAAAGGCTTCTGAAGAGGATGAAACGCTGGGCGTTTTTGCTCATCAGAAGCATCAGGACGACGCATATACGGCTCAGTGCATCATGATTGCCTCCATGGAAGTGGAGTTACAAAGGCAGCATGAGCGCATGCTTCCCTACGAGATGATACGGCACTTAGAGAAGCTGTATGCATCTCCGAGTCAAAACCTTGAGTTTGACATGTGCAAGGAGCTGTTTGGAACTAAGCTCCCTGAAGGGAAGAGTGTTTCAGAACATGTTCTGAAGATGATCGGAATGATCGAGAAGTTGGCTTCAATTGGATTGAAGCTTCTAGAGACTCTCGCGGTCAATTCGATTCTGTATTCGTTGCCTGGTTCATTTGAGAATTTCATTCTCAACTACAATATGAACAAAACCAAGGCAAGTTTGACAGATCTTCATAACATGCTGAAAAATTATGAATCTACTGTCTCTAAGGGCAAAGCTGTGCTTATGGTGAGCTCTTCTGCTGCTCCCAACTCGAAAGGGAAGGGTAAGCAAAAGAAGAAGAAGAAACCAGCATCCAATGCTGTAGCTTTGAAACCTAAGGGAGGTACTCATAAGAAGCCGGATATATCGAAGGACCAATGCGTCTTCTGTCGCCAGAAGGGGCATTGGAAGAGAGACTGCCCGAAGTTCAAGGCACAAGGTGCTTCTTCGTCAGGCTCAGGTATGTTTGTAATTGAAATAAACATGTCTATTGATAACTCACATTCTTGGGTATTGGATACCGGCTGTGGCTCACACATTTGTTCTAATGTGAAGGGGCTAAGTGACAGTAGGAAAGTGAGGCCCGGAGAGGTCGATCTGCGCGTTGGGAATGGAGCAAGAGTTGCTGCCGAACGTGTAGGGACTTTTAGATTAGATCTTCCTTCGGGACATAGACTAGTTTTGCATGATTGCTATTTTGTACCCTCGATTACGAGAAATATTATTTCTATTCCTTTGTTAGACATGGATGGTTTTCATTTTCGTTTTGGAAACGGACTTGTTCTTTTGGAATGAATGGGATTATTTATGGAAATGCATCTTTGGTGAATGGTTTATATTTGCTCGATTGTGTACAAAATAATTTCAATGTTTCAAACAAACGACCTAAGCTAGGTAATACGAATAATCTTACTTATCTTTGGCATTGTCGGCTTGGTCATATCAATGAGAAAAGAATAGCAAGACTGAGAAAGTTAGACTATCTCACATCATTTGACATTGAGTCTTATGGTGCTTGCGAATCTTGTCTCAAAGGAAAAATGCCCAATAAGCCACTTTCTGGGAAAGGAATACGATCCAAAGAGGTGCTAGAGTTGGTTCACACAGATGTGTGTGGACCATTATCGACTCAAGCAAGAGGTGGATATTCATACTTCATAACTTTTACTGACGATTTCTCAAGGTTTGGATACGTTTATTTGATAAAATATAAATCCGAAGCTTTTGAGAAATTTAAGGAGTACAAGTTAGAAGTCGAGAAACAAGTTAGCAAAAGTATCAAGACTCTTCGATCGGATCGAGGAGGCGAATACTTGAGCCAAGAGTTTCTCGATTACCTGAAATCACATGGGATCCGTTCGGAATGGACACCTCCGGGGACACCTCAGTTAAATGGGGTATCCGAAAGGAGAAATCGAACATTATTGGATATGGTTCGATCCATGATGAGTTTCACTAGTCTCCCTATATTCCTTTGGGGTCATGCCTTGCAAAGTGCCATATATATTCTGAATAGGGTTCCTTCTAAATCAGTCGAGAGAACACCATTTGAGTTATGGTGGGGCAAAGTGCCTAGTCTTGCTCATGTTCGGACCTGGGGTTGTCCTGCATTTGTAAAGAAAATGATGACTGACAAATTGGAATCTAAAAGTGAGAAGTGTTATTTTGTGGGATATCCTAAGGAAACTCGAGGATATTACTTCTATCACCCTGGAGATCACAAGGTGATTGTCTCTAGGAATGCGACGTTTCTTGAAGACGACTATGTCTACAAGGAACAAGCTCGCAGTGTGATAGATCTTGAAGAAATTCGAGAACCACAAAATAGCGATTGGGATAAAATCTTGTTGGATGGTCCGAACAAGAATTCAGTGGGAGTATTTGATGACTCGTTTGATGACGGATTGTCCGTAAATAGACAACTGTTAGACAGTGGGAGTCACCAAAGAGATGAAGATACAATTGTTGCACCTTCACCTCCTCGGGAAGAACATGGAGTTAAAATTTCTGAGAGCTCTCATAATGTTGGTTTATCCAATACATAAGATCCTACTCACATTCAGGATAATATGGATACCCAAATGCAGAACCAACTCAATAGGCCTCAGAGAATTCATCGACCATTAAACAAACTCAATCTATTGGTTCAGAACCAAGATGATGGAGATTTGGTAGACGATGATGAACCGAGGACCTATACCGAGGCAGTATCCGATACTGAATCGGAGAAGTGGCTAGAAGCCATGAAATCTGAAATGGACTCGATGTATGCCAATCAAGTTTGGAACTTGGTTGATCTGCCAGACGGGGTAAAACCCGTAGGCTGCAAATGGCTTTTCAAGAAGAAAACCGATGCAGATGGCAAGATACAAACCTACAAGGCTAGGTTGGTGGCAAGAGGTTTTAGTCAACGCGAGGGCATTGACTATGATGAGACCTTTTCGCCAGTTGCAAAGATCAAGTCCATTAGGATTTTACTTGCGATAGCTGCATACTACGATTATGACATTTGGCAGATGGATGTGAAAACTGCATTTCTCAATGGAGAATTAGAAGGTAATGTCTATATGACACAACCTGAAGGTTTTACATCTCAGTCTAGGCCAAATGCAGTATGCAAGCTACAAAAGTCTATTTATGGACTAAAGCAAGCTTCCAGGAGTTGGAATATTTGTTTTGACAAAGCTATCAAGTCGTTTGATTTTGTCAGAAGCAAAGAAGATCCTTGCGTTTATAGTAAACGTAAGGGTGGGAACATTGTTTTCCTTATCATATATGTTGATGACATTTTGATACTTGGAGACAATATTTCTATGATGCAATCTGTCAAGACATGGTTGTCTAATTCCTTCAAGATGAAGGATTTGGGTGAAGCCTGTTACATCCTTGGGATTAGGATCTATCGTGATAGATCCAAAAGGTTGTTAGGGCTGTCACAGTCCACATACATCGACAGAGTGCTAAGGCGTTTCTCCATGGAAAACTCCAAGAAAGGGAGTCTTCCGATGGGGCATGGTATCAAATTGTCGAAGAAGGATAGTCCTTCTACAGACAAGGAGATTGAATACATGCAGAGGGTCCCATATGCTTCAGCTATAGGATCGGTCATGTATGCCATGACTAGTTCTAGGCCAGATGTGGCTTATGCGCTTAGCATGACGAGCAGATTTCAGCAAAATCCCGGTGAGGCACATTGGAAAGCTGTCAAGACTATTCTTAAGTATCTTAGACGAACTAAAGAATACCTTCTAGTCTATGGTGGAAAGCAAGAGTTATCAGTTACTGGGTATACTGATGCTAGCTTCCAAACAGACCATGATGACTATAAGTCGCAGTCTGGACATGTGTTTGTCCTCAATGGTGGTGCAGTTAGTTGGAAAAGTTCCAAACAAGACACTACTGCAGACTCAACCACCGAAGCTGAGTATATTGCTGCATCTGAAGCGGCAAAGGAGGCTGTTGAGATTAGGGAGTTCTTGAAAGAACTCGGAGTGGTTCCGAGTGCCAGTAGTGCTATACCTGTGTATTGTGACAACACTGGTGCGGTTGCACAAGCAAAGGAACCTAGGGCTACAAACAAAAACAGGCACGTCCCTAGAAAGTACCATCTGATCAGAGAAATAATAGAGAGGGGCGATGTGAAATTAGAACGAGTACCCACTGATGATAACCTAGCAGATCCACTTACCAAGCCATTGTGTGTTGCAAAACACAAGAGTCATTTTGAGAGCTTGGGTATTAGATATGTTGGAGATATGCTTTAGGTTAGTGGGAGTCCGATGTTTGCATGTCTTAGAAACAATTTTGTAATTGAGACGCACAAACTTGATCACATTTATATGTATACGTTTTCATTTGATGATATTTGTTATTGGCATACACATTTCTCTGAATATTTATTTTAATTGTTTGTAAATATTCTTGTTGATTTGTTCCCTTGAGTTAAGACTGTCATTGATGGAGTGAGACATTAATGATATAGTTTAACTTTAAAATAGCCCCAACCAAGAATCATCAAGAATGGGATATTGATGATGTGTGATAGGTTGGCATGGGGTCTACATCACGTTCTTAGAGAATATAGTGGTTCTCACCTCTATATAGTATTGGATACTCGTGATGGACACATGGATACTTTGGAGAGTATTGGTATACCCTACCTTTAAACTATTTGTTTCTAGTGTCTATAGTTTATTGGTGTGTGAAGTATATGATAGTCCTTTGACTTGAGGTCATTGCTTATCTTGTTTGCAAAATGGTGTATTTTGACCAAGTTCAAAGCTTGCACTCCATTTGGGGTAGATACGGCTTGGATTGGATACATCAGGATGTAATCGAAGATAGTAGTTGGGCCAAGAATAGGATTCATTCATCGATTAAATTCGAGAGTAACACCCAGATTCTCTATATTAATTGATTGCTAAGTCACTGGCCAGTGCACGTGATATATTCAATTATAGTAATTGAATATGATCATCAAGGATCAATTGATAAAGATGAGAGTAAAATGGTTAAGCTATTTGGATAGACACTTAGCAAATCCAAGGCTTAACCGAGTGTTACGTGAATGAAGGGATATCATACACACTTCATATAAAGGTCCAGTTTGCGAATCCGCGTAAACGTTCTTCATATATCGAGTTCGCTATACTACGCAGTCTAGGAGTTTAGTATAGACTTTAACTGGGTTATCGTCGATAATGAAGGCCTATAGGGTCACACTTTATGTGTTGTTGTTGATCGTGTTAATGGGTGATTGTGTGGTGCTTAGTTGTTGTTTCAAATACAAGTCCAAGTGGGAGATTGAAAGAAATATGGACTTGATATTGGTATTAATGGGTTTAAGTTAATAATTAAGTTGGACTTAATTATTAAGTGTTTATTTATATTAAAGCCCATTAACTAGGTTAATGTGGGTTAGTATAAATAATTAAACACATTAAAGAAAACCTAATCCTAATCCTAACAACTCACGCACGCACGCACACGGCAAGAAGGACGCACATTCTTCTTCTTCGATTCTTCTCGGCGATTTCCTAGCTTTCAAAGGGAAGATATCACTCCGGAATTGTTCCACACGATTGAACGGCTTCACGTGGATACCATAGTAGCGGTTCGTGATATTGGGAATACGAGAAGACAACACGTAAGTATCGTATTTTCGTTCATATATGTGTATAATCTCTAGCACGTAAATTAGATCGTATATCTAGATCGAATATGGTTTCATAAACTCGATGCTTCCGCTGTGATTCGTACGTATGAAACCTAACACATTCTTCTTCAGTAGAACTAAACTTAATGCTCTCTTTTTTGTCATATTCGAATTCTTCACTAATACTATGTAGTATGAATGTGAATTATAGTAAAAAATAGAGAACCAGACATCACAACGAAGTTATGAGAGAAAACTTGAGAAAATAAATTTTTAAAAAAACACTCGACTTTTTAAGAGTTTCAACTTAACCTTAGTATCATAATTTGATACCCTTCGACAAAAATAGAAAGTAGATATTTAACTTTAGTCCTTCAGCAATGGTCAATGGCCAGTGTCGGATAAATAAACAGTAGCATTAATTGACAATGTCGGATATATATATATATATATAATCACATAAACTCTTAAGCGCAATGTTACATTGCTTTTAGGCAGTCGCTCCACGAAATAATATTACCAAGTCTTGATAGCATTAGCAAGCTTAAATATTCCATGTTGTTTGAAAATAAGTTTAAGATAGAGATAGTAATGGATCATACATTTCACACGAACTGTATACTCCCCCCGTCCCTTATTTACTGATACTATTGTTATATTGGAACGTCTTCCATTTATTGAATATTTCCATTTTGGAATGTAGGCCCCACAATCACTTTAACATTTTAAATTTTATCACTCTACTTTTTAACACTTTAATACTATTAAAAATATTAGATGGGCCAACAATTATTCCACTTTAACACTTTAATTTATTAATAAATCATCAAAATACATAAAATCTTGTGTCCGGATTTTTAGTTCACTATATTAGGGACAGAGGGAGTATATAACATAAGAATACGCAAGGTAGTTGATGAAATAAATAAATATATAAAATTAAATAATATTTTTTTATATTATTATTTACTTAATGCCTCTCTATAGTGAAATCAATCTCTTAAGCATTATGGTGAAATTTACAATGTAGATTTCATTGTACTATGTGTTTGAAAATAACCTAACATATATACACATTTTAGTAATTATTGCATCTATAGATATTTTTCATAAAATAAATATATATATATTTTTTTCATCTCACCGATTCTTCTTTTTGAAGTGACATTGGAGACTACAATAATTGAATTTTGTGTCACAAGTTTTTGCAACTTATCCCATTCGTTTACTATCTATCTTCACAAAGACTAATGACCATATATTGGATTTGTATAATTATACTTCCTCCGTCCACAATCTTTAGATACTAATAATATAGCCGGACGTTCACCATCTATACACTTTCTTTTTTAGAAATAGGCCCCACAACTTTATCACTTTAACACTTTAACATTTTAACACTCACAAAAATTTTAGAGGGACCCACAATTATCATACTTTAACACTTTAACATATTAATTTATTAATATATCATCACAATGCATTAAACTCTGTGCCAAAAATTTTGGGTCCAAAAATTGTGGATGGAGGGAGTAATAAATAAAAATACATTTAATTTGAATTAATTTATTAAATAAATAAGCACGCTGTATAATAAAATTGACATGTCCCTCACAGATTTTGAATTTGTATTTGATGTAGTTTTCACTAACACCAACTTACTATCTTCAACTTTCATGAGAGCTCCATATATATCTTACAAATAAAATGCACAATGAAATGATATACATCAATCATATACTTTGTTTAACATTAATAAGATAATTTAAAATATGATTTGGAGACTCACCAAATTCTTAATTTTTGTTGAATTTCGATTCTATATCCTTTATCTCAATGAAGTTGTAATGTACTTTGAGGTCAATACTTTCCATTATTTCATTTATGACAGTGTACTTCTCGAGCGTCAACTCTTTTCTGGATACGATAACTTTGATCAACTTTTCTGACATTAGCATTACATATCAAATAATCTGATAAAAAAAAAAATACATATCCAATATGTTTTATTTTTATCCATCTCGAACTTTGAGGCATGATTATCTATATCATCATTGAACATTATAGCTACAATATGACTTCCCTGCAAGTTTAGTAAAGTGTTAATATATAATTAAAACTAAAATAAAAATTGTAAATTTATTATGCTTAATGCTAAAACATATATGATCGTTATAGATTATAAATTTGATACTTATCGTGACTTATCTCACTGTACATTATTATCAATTTTCTAATTCTTATGCTCAAGTTATTTCCACAAGCTATTTCTTGTTCAACTCGTAAAGTTTTCAATCGTATTGAAGACATTCTTGATTAAAATTTAATTTACCTATTATACCTTTATTTTATATTGAGTTTTAAAAATAATATTTAATGCATTATATAATATTATTATAAAAATAATTTAAAGTGGCTATGTAGTACTAAAACTCTATCTGAATTTATCATAAATCTTAATTTTAATTAAGAGATTAATATAGTTGGACTGCGCTTTAAGTAGTTGCCAACGTGAATGCAAATTGTTCCTGTAGTGAGATATATGGCTGATTATACTCAGGGTTCCATAAGTCATCAAATTAAGTATTCATTTATTTTTACCCTTTTGTATTCTTAGGCATATCCTTATTTTGCGTGATTAATTTAGAATTCTCAATAATGAATAATGAATTATATTTTTTATATTTATACTATCAAACAATTCTTTTATTTTTTTATTTCGACATGCTTTAACTCTATTGATTATAATTAATCAATTTAATTGCAAGACTGTTCTAACTTAATCATTAAATGCTATTTTTGAAGTTTTCATTAAAGTTTATTTACACTTTAAGATTTATGTTAGTCATGCAATTTAGAACAATTTAAATTTAAGCAGCATGTATTCGTTGATGGCATATAATTATATGATTAGATAAGGATTAGTTGTATTCTTTGATTATACTTATTATTTAATGTATATCCACTTAATAATACTATTAATATACTAATAATAATATTAAGGGCAAAGTAGGCAAAACAAATTTTGTAAACAAGACACTTTTTATAATAGTATAGATATAGATTTAAAATTGAAAATATTTGAAACCTTTTTGAAGATTTTCAAAATCTATTGTAGGCTTGTAGTAGGTTGTAGCTTGTGATTTTATTAGATGGGCTGGTTTAGCAATAATAGTCTCAACTTTAATCTACAAGAGCATCTCCAGCCAAGAGCCCCTTTTAGGGGCTTTCGGCACTATTTCGGCAGGGAAGGACTCTCTCCAGATTTCGTCTCCAACCGCAAGTCCCTCTCCCGGGCTCTATCTTATTTTTAATTAATTATTTATTCAATTTCCGATTTGTTTTTTAATTCGTTTTAATTTTGATTTTATTTATTTAATTAATTTTATTTTCAATTAAAAAAGTAACATTTTTTTTGAATTTTTTTTATTAAATTAAAACAAACATTGATTTAAACAAACAAAGTACAAAAGAGAAATAATTTTAAAAATACGCAAACTAATTTGGGCCTCCATGCGCCCACATCTCTTCGACCAAATCATTATAAAGATCGTTATGTTTGGTCCTATCGCGTAGCGACGCGTTCCTCTCCAAGTACTCCTGAAATGAACTGGTAGCTCCTCGATACACTCCACCATTATCAGAAGTAGAGGCTTCCTCATCTGGTGGAGCCTAATTTATCGCATTTGCTCCTTCATCCTCGATTCTCATGTTATGCAAAATAATACAAGCATACATGATATCTTGAATATTATCACGATACCAGAGTCGAGATGGGCCACTAACCATGCCCCAACGGATTTGTAAAACGCCAAAAGCGCGTTCCACATCTTTGCGCGCCGCCTCTTGCAGAACTTTGAAACGATCCACTTTTTCATCAGTGACGTGTGGTGGGGCTGCAACAAAAACGGGCCACTTCGGATAAATCCTGTCGGCAAGGTAGTAGCCCATGTTGTATTGCCTTCCGTTGGTGAGGAAATGAACCGGATGTGCTATTCCTTTGACGACGTCGTTGAACACCGGTGATTGATTGAGAACGTTGATGTCGTTGAGCGCTCCAGCTACCCTGAAAAAAGCATGCCATATCCACAGATCGTGAGATGCAACGGCCTCAAGGATGATGGTAGGGTGGCCCTTATCCCCACGTGTGTACTGGGCCCTCCACGCCACTGGACAGTTCTTCCATGCCCAGTGCATGCAGTCGATCGAACCGAGCATCCCTGGAAAGCCGTGGCGAACCTCGTGCATTGCGAGAATTCGTTGACAAGCATCTCCGGTTGGCTTCCTCAAGTAATGACCACCAAAGATGGTTTGAATCGCCGATGCAAAGTTCTTCAACGAATCTATAGTGGTAGTCTCCGACATCCGCAAATACTCGTCGAATTGGTCGCCGGGACCCCCATAGGTGAGTTGACGTATAGCGGCGGTGCACTTCTGGATCGTTGTGAAACCCGGCCTGCCTATTGCATCATCTCGTTGTTGGAAATACTCGACGCGAGTCTCCAATACTTGAACGATGCGCAAAACTAGATGCTTCGACATTCGAAAACGTCGACGGAACAAATTGTCGGGGTAAGTCGGCCTCTCAGCAAAATAGTCAGAGAAAAGTTGGGCCGCTCCTGTGACTCGATCCCGATCGCTCATTCGCCGAACGGGATACCTCCGGCGTTTTGACGACTCAGTGGCTTTTTCCTTCTTCTTATTCGCTTCTTTAAATTTGCGAGCAATTTCGGCAGTCTTCTGGATTTGTTGGTACATCGCATCGAGTTCGCCGGAGGATGAGGAGGAATCGGACTCAATTTCGAAAGAGCTCGACATTGTTGATGTTATGCAATTGTAGGAAATAGAATTTTTTGGTGATAGATTTGTATGTAAATTGTGTAGAAATTGTGAATAAAAGGTGTATAAATTGTGTATGTGAGTGTGAGAATTTATAGGGGGAGGAATTCCTAGCCGTTACAACATCCAACGGCTTTCTGCAATTTTTTAATTTTTTTTAAAAAATTTATTTATTTTTTTATGCCTGAAATTGAATTTTAAAAAAATATATATGCAGCTGACGTCATTTTGACGTCAGCAAAGGAGGCGCGAGCCTAGCTCTCCATCGCGCGTCGGACTCGCCGGCCGAGGGGCTCGCCAGCGCGGCCCGGGCTCGCGAGCGGGCTCGAGCCCCTCGCCTCCGACGCGCTGGAGGTGCTCTAATTACCCTACAAAAAATAATAATAATAAACTTTAATTAATGTTAAGTACCCATTTCCATCCGATATTATTAATTTTATCAAGAATATCCTCACTTACAAAATCTTTTGGTTTGTTTTAAATGATATGGATCCAAGTAAAGAATGAAATAAAAATAAAAGCTATGAAATACTCGGATGATCGACACATCATTCGTAGTTTTCAACAAATTTGCCCTTCACAAAATTGTCAACGTTTTCAGATTCCTATTGGACAAACTACTACTATATGAATCACTTCAGTAATTCGATACTGGGATGTAAAACAAGATAAATATTAAACTGATTCATCACTAGTTTGTTTCATTCATAGCAGTAAGAAGTTCACAATGTGCTCCAAATCAAAAGAGCATCTGAAATGAAACAAACAATTAAGGTAAGAAAAATTAATAACAGGGAAGAGAGACATCGAGCTCCTAAGCTAAAAGCTCGAAACATAATTACATCGTTGCAAAATATTTGAAAGAAAAGTTCGACAAAAGCTAGATATTTTTACCCTTGTAAGATGACCACGAGTTTGTGACCTCAAAACACATCAAGCAATGCGTATTAAGTGTTGAATATCAACTGTGCAGCTGGGCGAGGATCTTGGCATTTTCAACAGCTTCTGTGACGCAAAAGACAAAGGATTTGATATTGGTGAAGGTGGAGGGTCTACCCACTGACTCCAATCGATTTCTATTACTTGGAACACCATCTTTTCTAGCTTGCTAGCGTATTTCAACAGATGCTCTATAAATGGGAATATGTTGTCACGCTGAAGCCAAGTGACCTCAACTATCCTCAACTGAAACAGAAATAATTCAGGAAGATTTGATTCAAACTTGAGGAGGCTCTTGGCATCAAAGTTGGGCGACTCCGGTTTCTTGTGGTACCTGTCATCTTCTGCAGATCGAAGGGCTAGCCTCTTCAACTGAGGGAACATCTGAAGAAGATCTACCAATTGGTCATACTTATTGAAACGATTTCCAATCTGCAAGGACTTGACATTGTGAAAAGATGAATGGATACATCTCTTCTTCGTAGCTTCAAGTACCTGGTGCAAAAATAAGTTTATAGTAAGACAAAGACCAAGGAAGATTCAACAGTAATCCCCTCAAGTTAAAAGAATGCCAATAAAATCCTTACGACTTTAGGTTAACGCAACATTAGTAGAAATTACGAGCAAGACATTTTACCTAGCCTAAGAACTGCAAATGTTTTAAAGCTAATGAGAAAGGATATCAGATCTGAAAATGGAACACAAAAAGGAAGAAAACGATTGGAGTTCATTTCCTAATAAAGTTTATGACCCTAAAATGATTAATCTAGTAAAGAAGCCATCAGTGCAGCTGAGAAAATACACAAACACCATTCAAGGTGAAATGCAACTGATTAGAATACTTGGTACTAATCAATAACAAACATAGGCCATAGAAGAAGCCGAACTTCAATGCAACAGAACACTAATGAGATGTTTTCAACATGTTGGATGAGCGGAACAACTCGACTAAATTTGTCTCCAAGAAAATCGCTCGTGGAAAGCAAGCCTTGCTCAACATCGATTCCAGGAAACTCCCATTCTTCATCCTCAAAACAATGTATACCAGAAATCCCAAGGGTTACATGAATCAAAGATGAGATATCCAACAACAAACACTTACCATATGGAACTCCTCTAATTTCCAACATTTCAAGATTCGGGCTCCAAATGCTCAGCTCCGTATCCATAAAATTAAAATCCGGATCCTTAAAATGCTTGTAAATCGAGAGCTCTTTCAAGCTACTCGATCGGATACAATAGTTATCGCCTATTTCTACAAAAGACAGGATCAAGATTTCCAAAAGAGGGCTACCACATAACATTTGGCTAATCACAAGCCCAGTAACTTCAAAACCTTCAATCTTTAATTTCTTGAGTTGATTCCAATCCACATTCCCATTAATTCCAAAATTACAGTGCTTGAAGGATAATTCTTTAAACGATGAGCATGAGTAGAGAAACTGTGGAACCCAGTACACTTCTTTCTTACAATCAAAGTCATCATCACCTTGAATTGAAATATAATAGTATAGGAAATGCAGATATAATTCTTCGACTCCATTTCTCTTAGCAAAAGCCAGCCACGAATCAATGTCACTATAAATCGACATCTGAAGTTCATCAAGAAAATCAACCTTAAATTTCAGAATCCTTACCCCATCCCAGCGCAATAAAGCCCGATTAACGAAGTTCCGAATTCTATCTGAAAATTCTCCGTATACCTGAGGTTTCTGTCATCATCTTCATCGTCGCTGAAATTAAGGAAGGGGGTGGCGGACCAAAGGTTTCTCCATCGCTTGGAAAGAACTGTTGTCCTCACAACATCGGTCATCGGCAACTGCCAAAATATGTCGAATATTACTGAGTCGGGCAACTCACTGAGTCGATCCTCGGTTCCACTTCTCTTTACGTTTTTCATCTCATAATCTGCAGAATCAAAACCCTTGAAACGTCACAAGCACCCATCAACTGAAAACGCACAATATATAGCTTAAAATTACCTAAACACATATTTAAGCAAGTAACACAAATCAAAATCTCGAAGATCACTAGAAAATCCTGGATACGTCTCCATGAACGGAAAACGAACGCTTCGTCCTCTCGTCTCGGTTGCTGCGGCAAAAGGATTTCATAAAGAAACTTAGAAACTTACTTTTTATTTTTATTTTTTGGGGGAGAGATAAGTATGCTTACTCCAATATTGAATTATGGCGATCTCACTTCCCAACACACGCAACATATTGCAGAGTAGACAAGACGTTGTTAAGATTTTCTTTGCCACAAAATTGATTCTGTAAGATTTTCTACAGTGTGGGGGTGTATTCCATTTGAATTTAAAAGATTTTTATAAAGACTTATCCAATGCCAATTAAATAGGATAAATTAAAATGATTATTAAACACAAATTCTTGACATTTTAGAAAATACTCCCTCTATTTCATTTAAGTTGGCTCACTTTCCTCTTTGGTCCATTTCATCTAAAATGTCACATTTCCTAAAAAGGAAATAATTAGGGGTTTTAAGATGGATTTATTATTGCACTAATCATCCATAATTAATTGTATTTTAGTTTTTTAAAAAATGGAAAGGAAATGGAAGGTGAAACCCACCCACTCCTTCATTATTCATTTTTGTCCCACCCGATTCACCCCATTTTCTCTCGATTCTTCTCACTTTCTCTAGGGTTTCCTTGAAGAACCCTAATTTTTCTTCACTTCGCTGCTCTCTAAATCGAGATTCGTCTGGGATTCTCGATTAAACTTTCATCTCCTACTCGTATTTTGCAGTAAATCAATTGATCTCTTTTACTTTCTTGATTCTCTGTGCTAAAAGCGCGGCTCTTTTTCCTCTTGAAGAATGAGCAAGCCATCTCCTTCTCGATGGGTCTCCATCCGCCGCCCGGCCACCGCGATGACGCCTGCGAGCGGTGGCGTCGCTGGTGGTGGGTGGGAATACCCTGAGAGCCCACCGACGCCGCCGACACGCAGATGGCATACTTGCCGGCCGGAAAAGTGGGGCTCTCTGCGGCGTGCCCCACTTTTCCCTAAAGAGCCTGAATCTGCATCTCTGCCGGTACCCCCAACCCCCGCCGAGTAACCCTCCGCCGATGCCCCATGTGTCACCATCTCAGATTTCTACCTCAGCCTCTGTATCCGGCTACCGCCCGCTGGATAGCCCTCATATCGGTGGAGATCCGGCTGCCGGCGAGGAGGTGATTGGGGAAAGCAGCGGTGCAGACGACGGACTAACACAAGCATGCGTTAAGGCGAATCTTGAAGTGAAAATCCAAATGAAAAAAATGGGGCTTTATTGTTCTGATTCTGATGACGATTATTGATTGTCCTAATATAGACTTGTGGATTTTGGGCTTTAATTTCCATTTGTTTGTCTTCGGTATATGCTATGCTATGACTGAATTTGGTGCTGTAGGGGAAATTGGTGCATTCAAAAGTTGATTAAGCTGCCTACTCTCTTTTTCTAAATGTCATTGCTGCAGTTTGTTTATGCCTCTGTTGGGAGTGGAATTGAGTCCATGTGCTTGCTCTTGTCATTAGTATGCTGCCTATGCTGGGATAGGCATTGATTCAAAGTGCTCTCTCTCTTCATTATGCATTTGATGGATTCTCTGATTTTGGGTAATGTGGATGCATATGAAAGTTAGGAATTTGTGATTGTTTATGCCTCTGGTGGTGATTGTTCATGGCATGATGGTGTTCTGATTGGTGTTAATTGACAGTAATTTTCATATGATGTGCTAGGGAGTTAAGTTTTAAGATTGATGAAAGTAGATGCATTTCATTAGTAGAGAGAGAGCATACATTTAAGCACTTTAAAAGTCAAAAGCTATACAAAATGTAGCTATTGATAGCAAAAGTGCATACATTGCACTATTCAAAAAGTCCCTTTCCTATGTCCCATTCTTCTACAATATGCATGTTAGCTGCATGAGCCCTAATCTACTAATGAGTCCTTGAATTCCTTGCATTTGGCCATTCTCAACTAGATAGTTAATGCATTCCATTGCCAAATCAAGTGGCACTTCTAGCACATCTGGTAGTTGTCCTGCATTAATCAAAGCATTCTTTCCCATGTGTGGTTGCTTGTAGTTGTTGTGGCCTTTGCATTTCATGATCTCTGTGAGTACACATTGCAGGCTCAGGAACACCTTGTTCAAAGTCTGTGGTTGTAACTCATAGAATGATTGAACCACAGCTCCAACTAGATCATCAACACTCTTGCACACTCTTTGTTGCTGTAAACTCTGTATGGCATTGAACCACCCTAAGTCATTTACATTGCAGTCTGGAGAATTAGGTGGTTGCTGTACTAGGCTGATATTGAATCTTTCTTTATCTGCTTCAGCTCTGAATTCTGGGTCTGAGTTTGTTATATGGGGCTTGGCATTGTCTTGCTGTATGTAGATTGTTTTCTCTGCATTTGATGGCCATTTCTCTCTGATAGCTGGTAAGATCTGAGGGAAACAAATGATTGGAATGATAGATCAATGATGATTTTATAATCTGAGATCAAAATGAAAGAATAAATACCTTGTGAATGATGGTGTTTCTGATTACATCTCTAGTGATTGCTTTTATGGCTTTGGTTTCTAGTGTACCTCTTGGTCTGTTTATGCTGTTCCTTAATGCTGGAACTTGTTCTGTGAATGGGAAAATTCCAATTTTCCCATCAAACAGAACTGTGCCATCATCATTAAGAATTGGCCTGCTCACAGCACACATGAACATAATCTTCCCTATAAATTTTTTTGATTGAGTTGCCCTGTAAGGCTCCTCTTCTTCTGGGGTGATGTAGTATCTGTTTGATCCCTTGGTGATGTAAAACCACTTTTCATCGATATGAACAACATTTTTCATATTCTGGAATTGGAGCTTGTTGAGTATTCTATCTAGCTCCAAACTTTCCAGTGAGAATCTGAGCCTAATGAATTTGTTATCAGCTGTTAAGCTTGGCTTGATAGCTGAAGTGTGGGCTCTGAAAATCCCAATCTTCTTCCACCTGCACAATGTGCTAGGGCTTATTCCCAGCAATTTCGACATTCTTTCATAGCTTGTTCTGTCAGACAAATCTAATGCCTGAATCTTACTTGGATCAAGTTGGTGTTTTCTTGTCCTCTTCCTTGTTTTGTTTCCACTTACAAGTTTGATTGCCTGACCTCTTACTTGTTGATCTTTTGCAGACTTCCACAGCCTGCTGATGCATCTTCTGGAAAGCTGAAACTTCTCCTCTGCTTCCTTCATCCTTCCTCTCGGTGGCTTCCCATTCTTTGTGTTCACCAAGATGAACTGCACAATCAAATTCCGATTCTCACAAGACATGTGCTTCCCCACCATCTTCTTCTGCTCTACTTTTTTCTGATTTTTTTCTTAACTTCAGAAGTTGGGAGTGTGTTAAGCTACCCCTCTTGTTAATGAAGTGTATTTGTAGATAATTTCCCACCAAATTTTAAATTTGAATTAGAGTGGGAATTTGAAAGGTCTTCTTTAGATTATCCTTTGTGCACGTGGTTGATTAGGATGTGCTTATGTAATCTCTCTGTGTACTTCTTGTGGATTTGTAAACTTTAGATGAAATTTGATTATTTTTATAAATTGGGGTTTCTTTTTCCTTCAGTTTATCTCTGAATTTTTAATCGATGTGCATTTATTGGCACTTCACTAATTTTAATTAATGTCATGTTTATACAGAAGTCGAGCATTTAGCTGCCAAAAAAAAAAAAACGCAACAAAAAAAAAACACAACAAAAAAAACAACGGAATATAAAAAAAATCAATAAATAAAGATAATTTTTTTTTAATAAAAATATTAAATTTTTAATTAAATATTTAATCTTAGTATAATAATCTATTCACTTAACATTTAACATACACACTTAACTCACCTAATACTCCTTTCTTAAAATCCGCACCGAAAAGTTTTGAGCCAATTTAGACGAAATGGAGGGAGTATAAGAGCAGCTCCAGCGCGTCGGACCCGAGGGCTCGAGCCCAACGCGTAATCGGGAGCCTGGCTCGTGCCCGCTGCATCGCCTATGCTGACGTCATTATGACGTCAGTCAGACCAATTTTTATTTTTTTTTTTTAAATTGATTTTCTGAAATTTAAAAAAAAAAATCAAAAAATGGCCGTGGATGGCCAACGGCTCTTGCAACGGCTAAAAAAAAATTCCCCTATAAATACATACTATCACAACTCATTTCCCACACCTCAAAATTCATCTACATTTCTCCAATTTTCACATTTTCTCTACCAAATCAAATTTTTTTTTACAATTCTCTATCACAAATCCAAAAATGTCGATGGATGATGAGACATTTCTCGAATTGTTGCGCTCTGGAGGCCAAGGTTCTTTCCCCAATCAGTCCAACGATGATACCCCAGACGACGATGATTCTCCGTCATCGCCGCCGCGGCCTACCAACCTGGGTTTTGCTGCCTACGCCAGTCCTCCTGCCAAGGGAGTCATGGATTTTTCTCCAGCTGGTTATCAAGACGTCTCCCCACCCGTCTTCGATCAATTCCGAACTCCGCCGGGCTTTGGTAGCCAAGGTGCGGCTTTGGATTTTCAAGGGCTCAATCTATCGAGCTCCTTCGAATCTGTTTCCAACGTTCGTCCGGCGTCCAAGAAGAAAGCAAGCGCATCGACGGCTGCTCCCTCAAATCCGGAGCCAACTGAGCGGACGAAGGCCGTACCTTACAGTCTGGAGGAATCAGCTCATCTGATCAAAGTGTGGTCTAGCATTTCGCAAGATCCGGGAGTTGGCGATCAACAAACCGAGCACATTTTCTGGGGCAAGATCGTCGATAGGTACAACGCCACAATTCACCTTATCGGCTACAAGCCCAGAAACAAGAAGATGCTGAAGGGGCATTACCAACGGATCATGCCGAAATGCAACAAATTTCATGGCTTCTACGATGAATGTATGAGGGACTGGAAGAGCGGAGAAGACTCAAAGGACGTCTTCAACAGAGCATGTGAGATGTATCAGAAGGAAATAAAACAAGCTTTCCAGTACGGGAAGGCTTACGAAGAGCTGCTCAAATTGCCCAAGTACGATCTATTTCGTGCAAATAAAAAGATGAAGGGCACAGATGGGTCGTCCAACTCCAGCAATCCGGACGTCGAAGCTGCAGACGAGGCTGGTTATTTTGATTAGCGCCCCCGCCCGATGGGGAACAAAAAAGTTGTTGCCGAAAGAAAGAATAAAGGAAAAGCCAAACAAGCTGAGGCAAGCATTGATTTGGACGACGTTCCTGAGGGTGCCGAACAGGAGTTTTGGCACTCAAATGTCGAAGTTAATCAGACGTACCTTGCGATTGCAAAGAAGAAGGAGGCCGTCTTGGAGAAAAAAAAGTAACTTATTTCGGGCAAGCTCATGAGCACATACAGCAAGATGCTCGCCACTGATACCACACATATGAGCCCGGAGCAGTTGGAGCAGCATGAGCTCATGTTGGCTAAACTGTGGAGTATGATCGAGAAATAGACGGCTAGTTCAAATGTAATTTTTTTTAATTGATGTATTTCGTTTCCATTTAATAAAAAAATAATTAAATAAATAAATTCGAAAATAAAAGGATTTAAAAAATAAATCAAAAATTGAATAAATAAATAATTAAAAATAAGATAGAGCCCGGAGGAGAGGCTTGCGGCTGGAGACGATTTCGGGAGAGAGCCCCTCCCTGCCGAAATAGTGCCGAGAGCCCCTAAAAGGGGCTCTCGGCTGGAGATGCTCTAATGAGCATACATATAGATTCGGGATAGGTGCATAGTGAAAGGAGAGGCCGACCATTGTACTAGTTTCAATGGTTGGGCAATCAAGAATTTAGTGGAAACCTGGAATGTAATTTAACAATCTGGATTGGTACTCCTTACATCGTTTTTCTTGGTTCAATAAAAATTTCTTTTTTCCAATAAAAAAAAGTATTAGATCGATTTGAACATATTGAAATAAATTACATACTATTATTTATTTTATTTTTTTGAACGGACTATATTATTCATCTTTACATACTCTGATCTAGAAAATTTAAATTCTAAAGTGTAAATGATCTTTTATCAAATTTACTACTATCAAAAGGATCGTCCAACTAATGTTGCAACTCATCAAGTAACTCCTTTCTCTCACTTTTATTATAGTTTAAGGCACATCTCTAGAAATAAATATGCTCTTAATTTGTTACTTCCACTAGAGTAGAGACAAGTCGATTTCAATCATGTGAAGTAGAGAAGGCATGCATTTCTCTATAAACCAATACCATAGAGCTGAAGCATTTTATTTAGTACGTCTATTTTTCCATTTCTCAAACATTTCTAGTTGGCCTTTTTGTATATTTTATATTTTACATATATATTCAACTTGCTAGCTGAATGAAACGAGACGAGAAGGAGGGAGGAGTCTCATTCATTTGACTTGTTTGGATAGTGAAGCAACTGATAGGATAGGCCCAAGGGCCCAGACCAGCTCGGCTCATCCAAAGGGAGGCCCAATAACACAAAGTCAACAAAAACCAGCCCCCCACGATTTCTCAACCACTGCAGGCGGACGTGTGAGAGCAGCAACATCCATGATTTCTCAACCACTGCACAGGCGGACGTGCGAGAGCAGCAACATCCATGATCTCTCAACCACCCTTGACCGAAACTATCTATAAATAAGAGCCATTTTGTAAGAGGGGGGGGTCAGCATTGTACTATTTAGAAAAGATACTTGAATATACACATTCTCTTTCTCCTCCGTGGATGTAGATCGACCCAAAAGATCGAACCACGTAAATCCTTGTGTTCCCAGTCTTCTACAAATCTCACCATCAAAACACTCTAAAATCGACGATCAATCACTGGCGCCGTCTGTGGGAAACGAAAGAATTTTGTGAAACCGATCAGCACATTTTCGAGTGAAAATACGATGGTAAGACCAACCCGCTCCGCCACCACCACCGCCGCCGTCGCTGCTGCCAAGGCGAAACAGAAACGAGCTGACCTCTTTTCCAATCCGCCTTACATGCCGGCCAACGAGGAAGAAGGTGACGTTAGTCAAGCTCAGAAAACTGCTTCCCAGATCCAACGTGACCAACAGCCCATTCGCCGAACTCCTGAAGGCCACCCGGAGGATGTCCCATCTGGGGGTTCAGCTAGCGGCGACGGACCAGATCAAAGTGGCAGCCAACGCGGAAATACCGAACTCCAACCCGAGCTGGGGGACGCACTGAAGGCGTACCTGAACCTCCACGAGCAGGATTTTCGCAAGTTCGCCGATCAACACCGACAACAAAGTCAAAGCAAAGAAGACGAAGTCGAACCGTCACAAAGGCCATCCCTAAGTCTCCAGATCGTTGGAGACAGGGAGGCCGAAGTTCCCCAAAGGCGACAAAACAATCGCCGTAGGAACGATCGCGCTTCACCTCGGCGCGGTTCAACATCACCTCGTCAAAACGTCGTTCCTCATCGGCGTGACGAAGGGAAGGTCCATCAGAGAAGATTCGACGTTGAGGCCGAACTTCCCCGAAGGCGATAGAGCAATCGCCGCGGGAACGATCACGTTTCACCTCAGCGCGATCCGACGCCACCTCGTCAAAACACCATTCCACCTCGGCGCGACGACGAGAACGCCTACCAAGGAAGATTCGCCGTCTACGGTCGAATCTCGACTCCCTTCACTAATAGGATACTATATACTCCCCTCCCGTCGACGTATAGAGTACCTCCTATCCCACCATACAACGGAACCCAAGACCCCAACAACTTTCTATCCCGGTTCCAATACAACATGATGAACCAGGGGTTGGCCGAAGACGTTTACCTGTGTAAAGTCTTCCCCGAGCTACTAGTGGACAACGCTTGGAGCTGGTTTGATAGCCTCCCTAATTGCAGCGTAGGGTCATATGCCGACCTACTGGACGCCTTTGAACGTCGTTTCTTCCAAAAAGCTGAGGCAAAGATCAGCCCAACCCAGCTCCTCACCTTAAAGCAAGGGCGGGGAGAAACGATCAGTGATTTTCTAGCCCGTTTTTATAACGAGAGCCTAAAAGTCGATCGTCTCTCCGACGACGTGCTTATCTCGGCCTTCCAAAATGGCATCCAGTCCGGAACTCTCTTCAGAGAGCTCGTAAAGGCACGTCCCGCGACCTCCAGGCAGCTATGGAGGATCGCCGACACATTCGCCGAAGCGGACGAGGCCGATCGGAAGAAACGGGCGGCAGATCGGCCCGAAAACAACGATAAGAGAAAAAAAGAGGAGCGCACTGACTTTGGGCAAGGCCGCCGAAGTGCACTCGAAAGGTTACAGCGAGGACCCCTCGAGTCCCGCCTAGGACCTCGACCCAACCAAGACCGAAGTCAGTATACACCGCTGACAAAGTCCAGGGCCGAAATATATGAGCTCCACTCAGACTTGTTCGAGAAGCCATCGCCCTTATCCCGAGGTGGCTCGAAGCGCCGATCCAAGGAAAAATACTGCAAGCTCCACAATGACTATGGTCATGAAACTGAGGACTGCAGGGACCTCGCCTCGGACATAGAGCATATGGTGCGCGACGGTACCCTCAAACTGTACCAAAGTCGCGACCAGAAAGAGGCCCGACCTCAAGGGAAGGGCAAGAGAAAGAAAAATAAGGGAGGCCATAACTGCGCCTCCAAAACCGACAAAAGGCCAAAACACGATGATGAGGATGAGGATGAAGATCAACCCCGATATGATGCAGTTATCACTGCCATCACCGGACTGCCTGAAGGCACGACGAGGTCATCGTTGAAAGCCGAGGTCCGAAGTCAACAACGGGAAGAACCTACCTAAAAAAGGTTCAAGAGGGAGGAGGTCGTCACCTTTTCAAGCAATGACCCAGTTCCCCATGCGGTACCTCATCAAGATGCCACCATAATCGAGGCCGTGGTGGCCAACAAACTGGTCCACCGCGTATTCGTTGATAGTGGAGCATCTGTGAGTGTGCTCTTTAAAGACTGCTTCGATAAACTAGATATCGAAGAAGCACGTCTGAGGCCAGCACCCATGCCATTAAAGAACTTCACACAACAAGAGACGACGACGGAAGGCATAATTTCACTGCCCGTGACGGTTGGAAAGAGCCCGTTGTCTACTACGAAGATAATCCACTTCTTCGTCGTAAAAGCCAGCTCCCCCTATAACATCATCTTAGGAAGGGATTGGCTAATAGCGACAAAGGCAATCTGCTCGGCCTACCACCTAACGATTAAAATTCCGTCTAGAAACGGAGTGATCACGCTTCGAGGAAACCAGCAACAGGCTAAGGAGTGCATGCAGGTCGCACTCCGAGGTGATAAGAATCAACACCCCCAGGCATAGCAACTAAAGAAACCCGAAGAGGTGGAGCCGACGTCGCCTCCATCCGTCGAGCCGGTAGAAGACGTCGCATTATACGAAAATAACCCTGCCAGGGTCGTTAAAGTAGGGTTCGTCGGCGAAAACGAGCTCCGAAGTCAACTTATCCGGCTCCTTCGGGAATATAGAGATGTCTTCGCTTGGTCGCCGCTAGACATGACCGGGGTGGCACCAAGCATCATCACTCATCACCTCAACATCGACCCTGCAATAAAACCAGTTCGGCAGAAGCAACGAGCCTTCGCAGCCGAACGAGGTCAAGTGATTCACGACGAGGTTCGGCAACTGCAACAGGCCGATATTTTATTCGAAGTAAAATATCCGATCTGGTTGGCCAACCCCGTGATGGTGAAAAAGCAGGGAGGCGGGTGGCGGATGTGTATTGATTACACGGACCTTAATAAGCACTGCCCAAAAGACTGCTACCCCCTCCCCAACATTGACAAGAAGGTCGAAGCTCTTGTTGGCCACAAGGTGTTCAGCTTCTTGGACCTATACAAGGGATACCACCAAGTCCTCATGAATGCCGAAGACGCGCCGAAGACCGCCTT
Organism: Mentha longifolia; assembly: GCA_001642375.2. Taxonomy (NCBI): domain Eukaryota; kingdom Viridiplantae; phylum Streptophyta; class Magnoliopsida; order Lamiales; family Lamiaceae; genus Mentha; species Mentha longifolia. The sequence goes on from CM038114.1 coordinate 9,161,857, forward strand.
CGTCACGGACTTCGGCATCTATGCATACAAAAAAATGCCCTTCGGACTCAAGAACGCCGGAGCCACATACCAAAGGATGGTCGATAAAATTTTTGAAGCCCATGCCGGTAGCATTGTCGAAGTATATGTAGACGATATAGTCGTAAAAAGCAAGGAGATCGCCACTTGTGTAAACGACCTTAAAGTTGTCTTCAGCCTACTTCGTAAAGTAAACCTAAAATTAAACCCAAAAAATTATACTTTTATGGTCCGATCTGGAAAATTTCTAGGGTGTTGGGTTTCACGCGAGGGGTTAAAAGCCAACCCTTCAAAAGTCCGAGCTATCCAAGAAATGCAAGTGCCGAAGTCAATCCATGACGTGCACAAACTGACGGGCTGCCTAGCCGCCCTAAGTCGTTTTCTATCTAAGGCCGCCGAAAAACAACTCCCATTCTTCAAGATACTAAAGAAGGCGCCGAACTTCGAATGGAACGACGAGCATAGGAGAGCTTTCGATGGCTTAAAGAAGTATCTCGCAAATCTCCCTACATTATCTGCACCAAAGAAGGGCGAGGCCCTCTCTTTATACCTCGCCGCTTCGAACGAGACAATCAGTGCAGTCCTGGTACGAGAAGAAAGACGTCATCAGCTACCCGTCTATTTCATAAGCCGAGCCCTAAAAGGACCGGAGACGAGGTATCAGCCATTGGAAAAGGTCGCACTTGCATTGGTGAATGCAGCAAGGAGACTCCGACCGTACTTCCATGCACATCAGATACAAGTGCTGACCGACCTACCACTTCGGCAAGTGCTTACAAAGCCGAAAGCATCTGGGCGAATCGCTAAATGGGCTATAGAACTCGGCGAGCATACGATTTCCTTTGTACCTCGCCAAGCAATTAAAGGGCAAGCCCTGGCCGATTTCCTGGTAGAAGCCAAGTTCACGGGTACACAGCAATCCGTTGAACCTACTGAGGATAAATCAAAGGCCGAGGCACCGAACCCACAACCGCGAGACTGTTGGAAGGTCTACGTGGACGGGGCATCAGGTAACAAAGGAAACGGAGCCGGGGTTTTACTCATCAGCCCGGAAGGAAAGGAGGTCACCCACGCACTCCGGTTCAATTTTTCGACCACAAATAACGAGGTGGAGTACGAAGCTCTAATCGCTGGACTTCGCCTAGCCCAAGCTCTCCAGGTAAGGGTCATTCAAATCCACAGCGATTCCCAAATCATAGTGAATCATATACTAGGTGAATACGAGGCCAAAGGAGAACAAATGAAGAAGTACCTTCATAAGGCCAAGATCCTACAACAAGGCTTCTCGTACTTCGAGTTGGTGCGAATCCCAAGAGGAGATAACGGATGAGCTGACGCGCTAAGCAAGCTCGCGTCATCATCAACAATCTCTCCAGTGGAAAATGTACAGCTCCGAAGTATCGATGAAGCCGAAGTTAATGTAGTAACCGAAGACGGACCTAACTGGATGACTCCACTTCGCAGCTATTTAGAGATAGGCGAGCTCCCCACCGATAAGGTTGAGGCTAGAAAGCTCCTGGCCAAGTCCATCAAGTATGTCTTTGAACATGGAGTGTTGTATAGAAAATCCTACCTCCAACCTCTCCTAAGATGTGCGGGACCCAATCAAGCGAACTACGTACTGCGTAGAGTTGTCAACTGGGCTGGGCCAGCCCGGACCAGCCCAGGCCCGAATGGCCCACTAGGAAGTAAAGCCCGGAACGGCCCAGGACCACTGCTTAAACGGGCCGGGCCTGGGCTGGGCTATTTCAATAAAATTGGACCCAGCTCGGCCCAGGACCACATGTGAAATGGGCCTAAACTGGTCCTGGGCCGGGCTTTACCTGGGCCTATGCAAGTGGGCTTCAAATGGGCTGTGAATTCTATTTTCCTTGATTTTTTGCTTTATTTCTCCATTCTCAAATACTGCTACATCATTTATGAGCGTAAGCTATTTTATAAAAAAATGATGACATCAAATATTGAAAGTAACATAATTCAGAAACTAAAATAAAATAAAATTGTATTTTCAAAAAACCTTGTGCTACACGAAATTATAATAATCAATTCAAACAAATTCAAGTACCTAACTCTTCAAACTTCTAAACTGGCTCTTTACAGAAATATAAGAAATAAACTTTTCTGCCATCAACCAATAAAATTTCAGAAACATTAACCGACTCTTAATCTGGAATCCTTTGCCAATCATAAGTAAAATTTGGTTCTTGGACACTGGAATAGTAATACTCTGTAGTTGGAAAATAGAATCTCTCAATGTCTGGTTCTTCATCTTGTGATGTAAATGCAATATCAGGCTCACCATCTTCATCATCTTCATCTTCATTCATTTCAGGTACCTTATATTTTTCTAGCCTCTTCAAGTTCTTCAATCGATATTCTTCATCCAACCAATTCTTCAAGAGCATGCAAAATTTAATAGACTTTGGGCTCAATCTAGTCCTTCTATCTGTCACCGTCCTTGCACCTGCACTAAAAGCACTTTCCGAAGCAACACTAGACATTTGTGATGTTAGTAGATCACGTGCAATTATAGATAATATTGGGAAATTTTTTTCTTCCACTTTCCACCAATGCAAAATGTCAAAATCCTCCGAATCATTAACCAAGTCATTATTCAAATAATGTGCAAGTTCAAATGTGGATGCTGCACTTGAATCATTCTTTGATTTCTTCACTTTATCTAAAAGTGAAAATCTAGAAGAACTACTACTTCTACTAGAGGATGTTGCAGCAGTTGATGAAATACTTTTATGTGAACAATAGGAACTAAATAAATTTTCTAAAAAATCTTTCAACTCCTTCATATTTAACTTCTTTTTAGATCCAAGACATGCATAATATTCTTCAAGATAAACTTCACAGCCCCTCAATTTAAATCTAGGATCAAAAATATGAGAAAACATGGCACAATAAGGAACACTTTCATAATATTTTTTCCATTTCACCTCCATTTTCTTGATGATATCACTTACAAGTTGATTATTTCTATTTTCATCAAATACTTTAACAATAGAAACCATGTTTACCAACATCATATTAGAAGTAGGATAGAAACAGCCGGACATCATGGAAGTCATTTCACTGAAGTTTTGCAAAAGAGGAACTAGTATATCAATAATCTCCCAAGTTGACTCACTAATTGCTTTAATTCTAGAATTATTTTCTTCCTTTACAAAACGTATTATTATTGAAGAGTATGGTTGGGCTTCCATTAGCATTCTATAAGTTGAAGACCACCTAGTCTTAACATCTACATAGGGAATTTTAAATTTAATTTTTGCAATTTTTACCATTTTTCTGTATTTTTGCAGCCTAACAGATGATGATGTAATAAATAATAAACAATCTCTTATAAGATCTATATAAGGTTTAACACTTTGCATTCCATCACACACACAAAGATGTAGAATATGACAAACACAACGAATATGGAAAAATTTCGCATCAAACATTGGCTTCATGAATTCAACTAAAAGATCTATAGCTCTAACATTATTAGAAGCATTATCCAATGTAATAGACATAATTTTATCACTTATTTCCCAATAATTCAAACAACTCATAATAGCTTGATATATGGATAGACCATCATGTGGATGCTCAAGAAGCGAAAATTCAATAATTCTTTTTTCTAAAATAAAATCAGCATTTATCCAGTGTGCAGTTAAACATAAATAATGTAATCCTTGTCTTCCTAACCATAAATCCGTAGTCAATGAAATTTTAGAAGTAAGAGTAGCAAATAAGTCCTTCAAAGCAATAATCTCATTTTCATATATTTTATAGCCATCTTTATAAGTTGTATTACGTGATATACTTTTATAACGAGGTTGAGCCTTTTTCATCACTCTATTAAAAAAGGGATTTCGTACAAAATTAAAGGGAAGTTCAGCTCCTATAACCATTTTAGCTATCTCATCTCTTAATTCATCATGCTTATATGTATAATTTGAAATGGTGCCACTAGGTAAAATTTCTAAATTTTGTTGTATACTATCATCTAGCAAGTCATTTGTTTCCCAATTCTTATGAGTTCCATCTAAATGTCTTCTTAGAGTACCTGTGCCACTATTAAGTCTATGTGAGAATGTAGACTTGCATAATCTTCAGATTGCAGTTTCATTTATTAAATCAAAATAAGCCCAAACTGGACTAGTTCTAGTTCTTACAGGTGGTTTCCTACTAAATTCGGGTATCTGGCTTTCTTGTGGTGATGCTTGTTCACTAACAAATTCTTCTCCCTCATTTATAGTTTGTGGAATGGAATCATGTTGATGGGGTGAGTTAGAAGATTTAGAGGAACTACTAGATTTGCCTAAAAATCTTTTCATTTTTCAATAATATTAGAGGACTAACAATACCAGAAATACAATAAACACAACAAATAACAGCAACTGAACTTAAAAAAAAAATCTAACCAGCACCACTGTGGAGTTTGGAATCTGAATGAAGATGCAGAGTTTAGAAAAGCTGCTTTCAAGTGTGGGCTTCCCAGAAAGACTGCAGATGAGTGCTACTGCTACTACTTTCAAGCCTGAGACCGCCACCACCAAAATCAGAATCAAATTGCCACTGTTCAACAACACGAATATCAGACACTAACTTCGATTGCTTGAAGGATCAGAAATTGAAAATAGAAAATGAGATGAGAAATTAATAATAACATTCTATGTATTTATAAATTAGATAAAGAGAAGAAGAAATCACCGTTACTATGGCAGATTTATGAAATCGACATGCTTGAATCGATTGATGGTTGTAGCGCAGGCAGCAGGCTACCTCCTAGGCTCTTCAGTTTCAGAAACGTAGATAGTAGTTTGACATAGCGCAACGGCTCCATTAGAATCGAGATCCCCAAATTCTAAATCAGAAATCATGACGAAATAAGGGGAAGCCATCATTAAGGAAATAGGGAGAATTCTTCAAACTCCTCAAACTGATGAAGGAATGAAGAAGTCTAAATCAGAAAAAAGAAAGGAGAAATCGGCGAGAGAGGGAGGTAAAGAAAGCCGGCAAGATGAGAGAGAAAGGAGGAAGACTCTAGATTGTTGGAGTATATTTGATTCAACACGTAAACTTAATAGAAGACTCTAAATAATAGAAATAATAGGAGTATTACTTTATAAAATATCTATTTCTGTACTAGGCCTCTGCCGGGCTTGGGCCGGTCCTGGTCCTGGGCCTGTGCTGGTCATGGGCCGGTCCTGGTCCTGGTCCTGGGCCGGGCCTCAAATGGTTCTGGTCCCGGGCTGGGCCTGGGTTTTAAAAATACCCAAATGGAGCCCACTTCAAAGGGGTTAGCCCAACCCGTCCAGCCCACTTGCTCAACCGTGCCGGGCGTAGGCCGGCCCATGATGGGCCTGGGCCGAGCTGGGCTGGGTCGGCCCGGCCCAGTTGACAACTCTAGTACTGCGCGAGGTCCATGAAGGTTCCTGCGGCAGTCACATCGGAGCCCGAGCCCTGACCAAAAGATCATGAGGTGGGGATACTACTGGCCCACCATGCTCCAGGACGCTACCAACCTCGTCAAAACGATGCGGTATGTACTTCGACTTCGTCGAAATACCAATTTCGACGGGGGCAAGTGCGATTCAAGCTCGACCTCGTCAAAACGAGGCGGTATGTACTTCGACTTCGTCAAAATACCAATTTCGACGGGGGCAAGTGCGATTCAAGCTCAACCTCGTCAAAACGAGGCGGTATGTACTTCGACTTCGTGTCCTACCTACGCTGACAACAACAGTCGCACCTCACATCACGTCCATTCAATTCCAACCTCGTCAAAACGAGGCGGTATGTACTTCGACTTCGTCGAAATACCAATTTCGACGGGGGCAAGTGCGATTCAAGCTCGACCTCGTCAAAACGAGGCGGTATGTACTTCGACTTCGTCGAAATACCAATTTCAACGGGGGCAAGTGCAATTCAAGCTCGACCTCGTCAAAACGAGACGGTATACATTTCGACTCCGTCAAAATCTCAATTTCGACGAAGCAAGTACAATTCCTCCACAATGACCTCGCTGCTCCGGTCTTTTGGGGGGGGGAAGTGATAGGATAGGCCCAAGGGCCCAGACCAGCTCGGCCCATCCAAAGGGAGACCCAATAACACAAAGTCAACAAAGACCAGCCACCCCACGATTTCTCAACCACTGCACAGGCGGACGTGCGAGAGCAGCAACATCCATGATTTCTCAACCACTGCACAGGCGGACGTGCGAGAGCAGCAACATCCATGATTTCTCAACCACTGCACAGGCAGACGTGCGAGAGCAGCAACATCCATAATCTCTCAACCACCCTTGACCGAAACTATCTATAAATAAGAGCCATTTTGTAAGAAGGGGGGGGGTCGGCACTGTACTATTTAGAAAAGATACTTGAATATACACATTCTCTTTCTCCTCCGTGGATGTAGATCGACCCAAAAGATCGAACTACGTAAATCCTTATGTTCCCAGTCTTCTACAAATCTCACCATCACTAAAACACTCTAAAATCGACGATCGATCAGCAACATATATTAAAATCTAGGTTTCGGCAGTAGTTTCATTCATAGAAATAAAGAGAAGTAAACAACTGTGCTACAAATCAAAAGAGCATAATACTCCAATAATCAATATTATCAAATTGTTTTACTGCCCTTGATAAGCAATTATGATCCCCAAAGTGAAACATAAAAGGAAAGGGGAAAAAAAAATCTAAGACTAAAGGTAATTCAACGAGATAGAAAGGAACATCAATCTCCCAAGCTCGGAGCGTAGCAAAATATGTACAGGAAACGTACATCAAAAGTATTACCCTTGAACGAGGGCCACGGGTTAGTAACCTGGAATCATGTGGCATTCTTATCGTTGAAAACGTAACTAGGTAAGATCGCTGCTCACATAATATCAATTGTGCACTTAGGAAAGGTTCTCTGCATCTTCAATAGTTTCTGTGATGCCAAAACCAAACGGTTTGATGGTGGTGAAGGTGCCGAAGAGTATGGACGTGAGTAATGACGTGAAGGTGGCTCAATTTCTTTTACTCGGAAAATCATCTTTTCTAGCTTGCTCGCGAATTTCAACACAATCTCTATAAACGGAAATATGTTGTTGTCACCCTCAGCCCAAGAAACCTCAACTGTCTTCAGCTGCAAGAGAAAAGAATTAGGAAGAGTGGCTTCAAAAAACTTGAAGTAGCTCATGGAGTCAAACTCGAGAGAATCTTCTTCATCATGGTGCTCATCCTCTTCACTAGCTTGAAGAACTAATGTCTTCAACTGAGGGAAACTCTCAAGAAGAACTACTAACTGTTTATAGTCATTGAAACAATACCCAATCTGCAGGGTCTTCACATTAGGAAAAGATGAATGCATGCATCTCTTTTTCATAGCTCCAAGCACCTGGTGTAAGAGATAAGAGGAATAACTTATTGAAGCAAAGATAAAAAGGCAAGCATCAAGTCGATGGATGCTACAGTGATAAACCTCAAATTCAGTGTCAATACTTCATCATCATTTATAGTCATTACAACAATGCAACACATTTTACCTAGCTGCAGTTCTTTGACTGGTTTCAACTTTCAAGCTAATGAGAAAACAAAGCAAAATCTACAGGGCAATATGTAGATTATTAAAAATATAATTGCAGGAAAAAGAGATAGATAGTAGTTCGTCGCCAAATAAACAGAAGTAAACTTAATATATGAATCAAGAAAGAAGATATTCTTGCAACAAAGAAACAGTGACTCTAGCTATACTAAGGTAGCGGAATTCATTGTCACATAAGTAGAGCTAGCTAGGCAAAGGTCAATTATTAAGCACAATTAAAACTAATGTGATGTTTCCATACTCTGCATCAATCTAATAGTATAAACTACTATAAGCCATGGAAGATAGTTCAAAGAAACCAAACCTTCATGCAACAGCATAACAATGTGACGTGTTCAACATGTTGGATGCGGGGAAGAATTCGACTATACATGTCTCCAAGAAAACACAGACCAGAACACCCAAGATCAAGAGTTGCATGGGTTAGAGATGCAACATCGTTAAGTAAATAACCACCATATGAAATCCCTTCAATCTCTAATGATTCAAGATTCGGGGTCCTGATTTTCAGCCTCGTATCCATCCATATTTCTCCACTCTGAGCTGAATAGCGGTATAGATGGTCATGCTCATATATAAACTTGTAAATGGACAGCTTTTTCAAACTTCTTGATTGGATACTCAAGCTTTCGCCTCTGTCTGCAAAAGACAAGATAAGGACTTCCAATTGAGGGCTACCAGACAATATTTGGCTAACCAGATGATTAGTGACCTCAAAACCGTCAGTAATTGTTAAGCTTTTGAGTTGATTCCACTCCACATTCATGTTAGTATTAAAGTTACAATGCTTGAAAGATAATTCTTTAAGAGACGAGCATGAGAATAGAAAGTGTGGCACCCAGTAATCATCTGTCTTGGCAGAACGGAAATGCAGATATAATTCTTCGACTTCATTTTTCTTGGCAAAACGCAACCACATATCAATATCATCATGTATCGACTTATCAAGATAACCAGACGTCTCAACCTTGAACTTGAGAATTCTTTCCCCATTCCAGCATAATAAAGCCCGATTAACAAGGTTTCGAAATCGATTTGTATAATAATCGATCTTCCTAAGTCTCTGTCTAACATCATCATCATTATCATCAATATTAACGAAATTAAGACAGGTCCAAAGGTTTCTCCAGCGCTTAGATAGAACTGACATCTTAATAACATCACTCATCGGAACAAACCATAATATGTGAAATATTACCGAGTCAGGCAACTCACTGAGCCTATCCGGGCCTTGGGGTTCACTTGTCTTTGATTTCTTCATCGAGCAGCAGCGTTCAAAATCAAAATCTCTGAAACATAATCAAGCACCCATGAATTGAATTTGCATCCACAACTCAAACTCTAAGCGACAACACATATCAAATTCTCGAATATTACCTCAAAACCAATATTTTTGGCGAACTCGTCGGCAGAAATCAAATCAAATCTAGACTTTCCCGCAGGCGAAGGAGAATGGCGCGAGCGGCGTGCGAGAGAGAGAGGGCGGCAGCGGAGGAGCAGGGATTGGGGTTTTGGCCTTTTGGGATAATTTATTTTATTTAATTCTTTTTTCTTTCATGTAACCGTGTTTATCTATATAGTGTTTTGTTTACAAAATTTATTTTACCTATTATACCTCTATTATATTAAATTAGATTTTTTAAAATATAAAATATTATATTTAATAATTATCTTAGTTGTTTCCTATAACTAGAAGTCTTAGCTAGATATACTTGACTATAGTGTAATTAATTCCTTCATCTTCCTAATTACCTAAAGTTAAATATATTGTTTTTCTAGTTATTAAATTAACTATAAACTTCTTGTGTTAAGTATATGAACACTTTTAAATTATGTATACACTTCTTTGACATAATTAGGGTAAACGATGTTATACTCCAATTTTAAGAAAACAACTAATTATTATATTTTATATTATACATTATTCTTTAATTAGTTATAGAAAACAACTAAGATAATTTATAGGAAACAACAAAGATAATTCTTCTTCACTTTCTTACATTATTCTTCAATTACTAAGATAATATTATATTTCTTACATTATTTTTCAATTATTTACAAGTATAACTAATTATTTACTATAACTAATTAAGATAATTATTATTCTTCAACTATTTAATAATTATCGTAGTTAATAATTATCTTAGTTGTTTCCCATATTTAATTATACATTATTCTTCAATTTCCCATAATTACACATGTATATATATTGATTAATGTAACAAATTCTTCTTTCTCCTTTTGTTTTATTTCAATGTATTACGTATGATTCATCAATTATTTTGTATTGATTGATATTGATGTTTACATAATATAATTTTATTTGACTTTTTTTTTCAAGAAGACAAATTATTATTTGTTGAACAAGAAATTCGAATAGATTGAGATATAACTTACAATGATTAGTTATGAAAATACTCAATAATTTCATTGTGCCTAATGTTGGATATTTTAGTGTAATTGGATTGACTTGTTTGATCAGTATTGTCATAATAATACATCATATAAGTTTGGTGGTGCGGAGTGCAGCTTATATGAATTTATTATGATTTTAGGGGCGAAGCCCCTAAAGAACGAGGGTTCGGGGGCAGCGCCCCCGATAGCGGGGTCCAAGGGACGGCAGCCCCTGGCTGGAGTCCGATTAAATTGTTGTGTAGAAAATTCATCGGAAATTTAATTTCCGGAATTTCGAGGGACTATTTTGTAATTTCTAAAAAGTTGCAAAACCGAATTTAAACTGATGAAAATCAGTTTCTCGTGGGGCTGATCATTCTTCTTCTCGGTTTTTCCTTTTGGTTCTGAATTCTCAAACATTACATACTAAAGTTCGAATCTCTGAATTGTATCCGATTGAATAATTCGATAGAACCGTCGAATTGATTCGATCTGAAAGTGTTTTCACGCCTTTCAGAGAATCCGTTTTGGTTTTGTTCGTTTTATCTGTTTTCTCCCCAACACCTAATAAATTCTCAATTTTTTTTTAATAAAAAGTAGATTCTACCAAGTAATAATTAATACTTATAAATTGTGTAACAATTAAGTACTAATAATTGTGAATTCATTAAAATATATTAGAAACTGTAAGATTATAATCTATATATTCTATTATATTGTATATTACATTACTTTCATAGATTAATTATGAATCAGATAGAAGAATAAGATGTTACTTTAAAAAGTTATCACAAATGAGATGATTCACAAAAAGAAAGAGGGTAACTAGAGAGACAACTAACTAGATCAAGAAAAAAAGAAATAGTTAGAGACTGATTTTTTTTTCCCCTTTTAATCTCTGTCTGATAATTCCAATTTATGATATAGTTTATAAATGAGTATATTTTTATATCACTTTTTTCATACTCCCTCCGTCCTGTCGAGTTTGACACATCTCTTGAATATATGTGATGTATAAAATAATGAAACGCGACAAACTCAACAGGACAAAAACAATTGCATTTTAGAAACTCTAGGTTTAACTAGCAAAAAACTAAGATATTTAGTTGTTTCATTGAACTAGAAGTCTTAGCTAGATATTTGAATATAGTTATATTCTTTCATCTTCCTAATTACCTACAAATAAATATATTGTTTTTCAAGTTATTAGATTTACTATAAACTTTTCACATTATACTATATGAACACTTTTTAATTATGTACACACTTCTTTGACATAATTAGGGTAAATAATGTAACATATTTTAACTATAAAATATTCTTTAATTTCTTAGACACACACAACACACGCACATATTGATTAATGTGATATAGTATATTTTCATTTTTAATATAGTTGCAAGCAATTTTTAGAAATAAAAAATTGATAATATTATTTTTTTCATAAAAAAAAATATGTCAAATAAGAGATAATATGTGCAACGCACGTAATCACTGCTAGTGTTGAATAAAAGAAAAGAAAATCGAGGTTTTCGTGAAAAAATCAAAAAACAGAAGAAATAACTTATTTATTTCAAAGAAAAAGATAATGTCTAAATGTCTAATGCTTAATAGAAATCAATAAAATTCCAATGTTACAATATGTTCTTTAGTTTTACTACTATAAGATTAATGAAAAATAAAATAGGGTTTGATATTAAAATCAATAACAACGAAATAATGAAGTTTACAAACATTTCGTCAATGTTACGCCCCCCCCCCCCCCCCCCCCCCCCCCCCCGCAAAAAAAAAAAAAAAAAAATCTTCTCCAATTTATCTAACAAAGAAAGAGCATGACTTAATTGGCATTTTCGCGAACATGTGGAGTGCATCAAATTATAAGGACTTAATCCAGAAGTGTCGATGCAAAATATATCATCAAAATATTAGACGAAAGCACAATTGCCATTCCAATTGCATACATATGATTGAAGACATAAATATTGGTGCGAAATCAATTACCTTTACCGTCGGATATTCTCTTATAATTTATAGTTTTGTCTTGCAAAATCAAAATGTGTGCACGTACAAATATGTACTACCTCCATCCCACTTCATTAGTCTCATTTGCCATTTTGGTCCGTCCAACTTATTAGTCTCATTTCCTAAAATGTTAAAAAATTTATGGTTACAATTAACCCTCTCTTCTTAGAATTGATTATAGCCACATATATCTTCATTTCTTGGTTTCTGTGCCCATTTTAAATGGGACTAATTAGAAGGGATGTAGGTAGTACTATATCCATCTTATTTATTTAGTCTCATTTGCTTTATGCACGTATTTCTACCAAAACCTAATACGGGTTTTAAAATATAATTTTGTAGTATCATTTTTTTTACGGGATACTATGAGTGTCATAGTATCCCGTAAAAAAAATAATACTACAAAATTATATTTTAAAACCCGTACTAGGTTTTGATGGAAATACGTGCCAAATAGTAAATGAGACTAAATAAATGAGATGGAGGTAGTATATAACAAAATTGCAATTTTTCCGTTCAGTTTACACTTTATTTCACTTTAGGGTGACATGAATTATTGATTTAGATTATAACGATTATAACATTTTTTCCACGAATTTAAACAGAAACTCAATATCATAAACTTTCATTTTAGATTTTCTGTAATTAGGAGTTAGACTTGAAATTATCACTAATTAGTAATTAGGATATATAGGTGATTGACCAGCACAAATAGTAAATGTGTCAAATCTCTTCCGAATTATATAAAATTATACGAGCACAAATCTATCCCAAAATAAAAAAAAAAATTGTGCCATAAATCTAAAATAGATTTGTTGGAAATTTCATACTCCGATAATCAAATAGAGAGGTCACAAATATTACATCCTAATCAAATTTTGCCCTTCCCAAAATTCTCAAAAAAAAAAAAAAATCCGATTCCAATTTTCCAAACAAACATATCAAGCACTTGATTAATCTGGCGTTTGAAGTAAAGCAAGATAAATAAACAATCTTCAAATCAAAAGAGCATCAACTTAATCCAAGAGTGTCAAATTGTTCTACTGCCATTGCAAAGCATTCAAAATACTGCCAAGGAATAAGCGCATATATAATCTCCAAAAAAAAAAAAAACAAACAAGGAATAACCAAGCTCAGAGCATAATACTGCCATTGCAAAATATTCAAAGATGGGAAATGTAAGACGCGAGCTATTACCCTTGTAAGAGGAGGAACGATCAGTTGTTATTTTAGACATAAGGTGTGGTAATAATTGTGCAGTAGGGCGAGGATCTTGGCATTCTCAGCAGTTGTTGTGATGCCACAAACAAAGATTTCGACAGAGGTGAAGGCGGCTCGACTTCTTTTACACGGAACACCATGTTTTCTAGCTTGCTTGCGTATTTCAACAGAAGCGCTATAAATGGAAATATGTTGTCGCCTTGCCTTGGGCTCCAGACCAAGTAATGTTGAGTGCCCTCAGCTTCACCAGAAAGGGTTTAGAATGATTTGCTTCAAACTTTGGATAGCTCCCAGATTCAGAATTGAGCGACTCATCATTTTGGTTGTAGTAGCGTTCATTATCTTGAAGGACTAACCTATTCAATCGAGGGAAAATCTCAAGAAGACCAACGAATTGTACATAGTCATCGAAACGATGTCTCATCGTTAGGGACTTGACATTGGGAAAAGATGAACGGGTACATCTCTTTTTCATAGCTGCAAGCACCTGGTATAATAGCAATAAGTGGATAATAAGATGAATTGATTGAAGCAAAAGACCAAGAGATAAAACTCGTGCACTATAAAAGGGGATGGATGCAATAACAAATTTACACAATGTCAATAATTCTTCATCATTTATGCTTCTTACAATTACAATACTAATAAAAGCACTGCACTGCAATTTGTTTGGACCAAATCTACTAGGTGACACATAAACTCTAAGGAACAATCCGAACAAAGAAGAGGGCAGGAGTTCATTTCCTAAAAATTAAAAGCGATAATTAACCTTATTATAATTGATTATTCAGTTAAGAAATACATGCAACATTCAAGCTGACATATGCACATTCAAGATAGAAGAGAAGAGAACATGACACAAGCCTATTTTTGTTTCCTAAAGAAAAGACTATTCGTGAAAATATTTGAAATTTTTTGAAGATGATTTTATTAGATTAATTGAAAGCATCTATGTTACCGGTTAGCAATGATAGTGTTATTTTTTTTTAATTTTTTTTTAAGCAACAATAGTCTCAACTTTAATCTAAAATTACCCTAAAGAAAGGAACTTTAATTTAAAATTTAAGTTACCCAATTAAGAAAGGGTCGCATTCTGAAAGGATCACATTGTTCTAAATGATATCCTCACTATTATGGAAAAAATACGAAAAGAAAATAATAATAATTGCTGGAAAATATTTGAACCTTGAGCACATTCTGATTTTACGCATGAGCTTTTAAGTTGGGCACTAAATATACTACAGTTCAATTTATTCTCACTTTTCTTAAATTGTTGAATCGAAGTTGAAGTGGTAAAATTATGCTTGAGATCACAATCAAACGAAGTCGTTTAGACCACAATGACATTCTTTATATTGAAATGAAGGCGTTTTTTTTCCTAGCTTTGAGCTGTAGTAAGGATTGACAATTAGGCTCTGTCACAGCCCGAATCCAACTGTTTATTTAAAGCAGTTTCAAGTTATTTATTTAGTTTTATTTAAATGTACAACTCGTGAATTTTATGAATATTTTATTGTTGTCAAGCTCATTTTAGTCGAAGTCGCGCCCCTAGTAAAACGAAGAAGTTTAAAAGTAATTTGGGCCCTAAAAGTATCCCTAAAATGAATTTATGAAGGATTTCAAGTTAAAATCTATAATTATTTTGTACCAAATATTTTGTTGACGAGCTTTATATTAAGCTAAATTTTCTATAGTCAAGTTTTATTAAATATTGGGCTGCAATGTATCAGGCTGAATTATTTAGGATTTGAGTTATAGACTGGATGGATAATATTAGCTGGACTACGAATGAAATGTTGGGCCATTAATTAAAGTGGGATGGAGTTAGCTTAATGAAATGATTAATTTTTTGTATTTGTAATAATAATAAAATACAATAAAGCTTAGGCGAGGGTTTTGTAGGAAGAGAATATCTTTACATTTTAATCTCATCCCCAAACCAACAATGGAGTCGGCCTTCTTCATTCTTATCTTCCTTTCAGTCGGCACGTTTCTCAATTCTCTATTCAGAACTCCATAGAAGTAAAGTCCAGGAACTCTGAAACATAACCAAAATTATTTCACAAAATTCACTCTTATCTTCTCCTCTAAACTAAAATCGCCTTACAAGATTCCTAGAAGCAGACTCCGCCATAAGTATGGATGCTCGACCTCGTATTCAGAATAGTTTGGTGAGTTTTAAGCTTGCTTTTATCTCTAAGTTTCTAACTGCCTAGAATTCAAGATATAAATCGGTAGCCTGTATCTACAAAAAATGAAATAAGCGACCAAATCATTAAGTCCTATACAACAAAGCATCACCTATTGTTCTTAACATCCAAAACAGTTGAAATATGTAGCTCATGCCTTCAATTATTAGGTAAATTATTTGGGTAAGTACATTATTTGAGATGGAGGATTGAAGATAATAGAAATATAGAGGAAGAGAAGTAGCGAGAGGGCGGTGTCATGGAGGTGAGCCGCTGAATTTATGGGAGTGAGATGAGTTTACAGGGGGTTACGGGCAGCATTGTTGCTGCGGAACGCAGCGGCGGCCACGTGGCGCCGAATGGTGGTGTTTCCGCCGAAAATTTAGGAATTTAGAAAGAGTGGAGGAATTTTTTAGATGTTGTAAGTTGTGGTTTCTGTCTAGTTAGAGAAATAAGAAAAGAAGAGTGATGAATTAGAGTTAAAGAAGAGGTGGGGCTGCCGATGGTTACTATGTGTGGGAAAGGCAAGAGTTAAGACAAAGATGAGTTGAGTTTTAGTAAGAGTTGGGCCCTGTTATTCACGAAAAGAAAGGGAGAGAAGATGGAGAGAAATGAGAGGTGCTAGGCGTGAATGAGGGAAAAGGTGTGTTGGGCTTGCAATTGATTAAATGCCTAGTTAATTTTTCTAAGTAAGAGCTGAGAATGAGTGCATCAAAAGGGTTAAGAGCATTTTTTTTAGATATGAACTTCTCGTAAGCCTTACTTTACCTAATGATGGAAATTGTCTTAAAAACCTTGATTATTAATATAATAAAGATATGAGATTACTTTTATAATTTGTTATTGATTATGAGTTTTGAGCCATCATTTGGATTTATTTATTGGTCCATAATCATATGTTAAATAAGAAATGAAATAGATATGTACACGGTTATTACTCTTAGCCCTAAACATCATATACTTCAAATTAAATTATTATTTTTTTGATTCCCAAATATTTCTAAGAAAACCAAATAGGGTCCTAAATTTCTATAAGAGGTTAATCTAAGTTCAAGGAATTCATTTTTAAGTCTATTTAGGCCCTCATAAAGTATTCTTTTTATTTATGTTACTAGGTGCGGCGCGACTAAGACCATTGAGTCATTTTCATTGCTCGACTACACTTTTCAAGTTGAAGGTTAAGGTGTGGTGATTTACTTAAAGTTATGCCGTTGATATCTGTTATCCATTTTAATACTTTGATGGCCGTATGTGTTGAAATTATAATGAATGTGAATTGTGAGGAGCAGGACCGTTACCCTGAAAAGTGTCCACAAACGCTCTCACTTAAGTTGTGCACAACGAATTATGCCGCCAGGGGCTCGCTAAATGGGCCCAGGATCTCACGATCCTTGATATGTCACCGTGCGGAATGATGTTAAGATTGAGTTGACCATACGTGTTTACCATTTTATTAACTTGGATAACGATGCATAAAATCTCACACTGAGTGTACTTTTTGTATGCTCACTCCCCACACTTAAACAAATTTCAGGTTTTGGAGCGCGGGAGGTCGAATGACACATCATGTTATATTAGAAATTTTAATTTCCGCATACGTACTCTGATTTCGATATTGTTATGACAAAAAATTTCAAGATAATGGTGTTCAAGGATTTTCATCTCATTAATTTAAGTATAACGTGTGATTCAAATTCTAGTCTAAATTATAGGAGTACTCTATATTCTAAATTTTGGATTCTGTACGTTAGAAAGGAAAAAAAAAAAAAAAAAAGGAGAACTTATTTTTCTGCATTTAATATATAAATTTGAGTCATAACGTTATAACAATATTATTAGATTTAGGGTGTTACAGGCTCTAGTTTGGTTTGCATGATATAGCCCAACTATATCTCAGATTGCCTTCTAACTCATGTTTGGATTTCAAGATATTGACCCAGTAAGCCCGGTACTTAATCCCACGACAATCACGGCCTGGTACAATTCGCCCGATTAGAATCGGAGCCTCACCCCCGCGACTCCATCTTCTTTCACGCGATCCAAGATTGGACCATATTATTCTTATTATTTGCTGCTACGGTATTCTTGCGAGTCCCCTCTGCTGCGAGTCCCCTTCTTGGACCATATTATCCTTATTATTTGCTGCTACGGTATTCTTGCGAGTCCTCTCTGCTGCGAGTCCCCTTCTGCTTCTCAGGACTGAAGACGAATTTGGAACCCTTGAAAAAATTTGTCTGAGATCTGCATAGGTATGTTTTTATACATTTGAGTATACGAAGTTATTTTCTCCAGCAATTCTGATTCAGTTCTAAAAATCTAGCTGATACCTAAATGAAGGTATTTCTTTGAGATATTATTTTTTTGGGTTTAATTTTTGGATTCACCAGCAAAATAGAACTCTATTTTTGGGGCTTAATTTTGTTTCACGTTTTTCCAAATTTAATTTTTAGTGTTTCTCGTTGGGTTGAATGGCTGGGGCTTTATGTCTCGTTTATCACCTACATCACTGAGTCGGTCCTTCCCGACCTGGGGTTTACTTCTCTTTGATTTTTCCATCTCCAGAATCAAAAGCTATGAAACAAAATTAGGCATCCATGGATTAATGCTCAGACCAAACGCGAAATCCCTAAACATATTCGGAAAATTAAAAAAAAATAAAACTGTGGAACAAAAATTACCTCAAAATGAAAAGCTTCATTCTCGCGGTTTCTGTAAACATGAAAAGGCGGCCGCGAAGCATTATTAACTCGACATGAAAAGGCGGCCGCGAAGCATTATTAACTCGACATGAAAAGGCGGCCGCGATTTCTGTAAACATGAAAATTAATAGTTTCTTTTTTTTTTTTCCTCACCAACAATAGTCTCAACTTTGGGCAAAGGTGGTGAAATCTCGTTTTGGAGTCATCAACCGGATCAGTGGAGGTGACAACAGGGGCAGTGGGTGCCGGGGATGGTGGAAATTAGTATTGAAGAGTGTCGAAGGGAGTGAGGGCAGCTGGTTCTGGGACGGAGTCGAGCATAAGATGGGAGATGGGATGTCCACACGCTTTTGGGACGATCTGTGGACTGGAGAAACGCCATTGAAAGAATAATTTGCTAGACTTTATCAACTTAGCAACAAAAAGGACGCAATGGTAGGGGCAATGGGACAGATGGTTAATGGAAAGTGGGAGTGGAATATGGGATGGAGACGGACTTTAAGAGGAAGAGAACAGACTTGGGAATCGGCTTTACTGAATGTTTTGCAGAACATCATTATTACAGAGGGTGAAAGGGATAGGTGGTGTTGGAAAGGAGCAGCCAACGGCTATTACTCCGTCAGAGACGCATACAAGAAGCTCGCAGAGAGCGGCAACAGTGAGACAGGCGGAAGGAGATCTTGTTTCAATTTTAACGAGGTTTGGAAGTCCGTCGCACCGTTTAAGGCTCAAATGACGGTATGGAGATTGGTAAGAGACCGTCTCCCCACAAAAGATAATCTGAAAAAGAGGAACATTATTGGAGATCAAGAAGAGATCTGTTGTTGTAGCAAGATTAAGGCGGAGACGGCGGCTCATCTTTTCTTGGAATGCACATCGATTAACAGATTATGGAACAAGATTCTTGAGTGGTGTGGGACAACGTGGGTTGAACCTAGGAGCATTATCGCTCACCAACATTGCTTCTCTCGTCTTTTTGGGCTCGGTAAATGGCGCAAGAGGCTAGGAGGATTGTGGGCTTGTGTTGTTTGGGTAGTGTGGAAATGGCGCAACTCGGTGCTTTTCGAAGGGAAGGAATGGGAGATGAGAAAGATCGAGGAAGAAATCAAGTGTAGATATTGGAGTTGGTGCGTGGTTAGAGGAGAGACAGAGCATATTACTAGCTTCGTTGTGTGGTTTCTAACAATAGGCTATGTGATTTTTGGTCTGTAACTTGAATCTTTTGTGTTTTGGTACTTCTTGTACCAAAACTCTGCTGTGTCACTCTTTCAAATAATCAATAAATTCTTCTTTTCCGATAAAAAAAATAGTCTCAACTTTAATCTAAAATTACCCTAAAGAAAGGAACTTTAATTTAAAATTTAAGTTACCCAATTTCGAAAGGGTCACATTCTGAAAGGATCACATTGTTCTAAATGATCCTCACAATTTTATGGAAAAAATACGAAAAGAAAATAATAATTGCTGGAAAATATTTGAACCTTGAGCACATTTTGATTTTACTCATGAACTTTCAAATTAGGCACTAATACACCACAGTTCAATTTAATCATTTTTCTTAACATGTTGAATCGAAGTTGAAGTGGCAAAATTATGCCTGAGATCACAATCAAACGAAGTCGTTTAGACCACAACGGCATTCTTTATATCAAAATGACGTCGTTTTTTTTCCCTAGCTTTGAGCTGCACTAAGGATTGACAACTTGGTAGATTTGTTCCTACTATTGCGTAGAGGATTTGTTGTGTGTTGAGGTTAGGGAGATTTGTATATATATATAAGTTTGTTTTGTCATACACATTTGGAAAATAAAATCTTTTATTTACCAAAAAAATAATAATAACATCGACATTGCTTTGATTATATAAATAAAAATTATAATAAAATGGTCACTTCACCTCAATTTCTCCCCTTCTTCCTCCTTTTTTTTTTTTTTTGATAGTGTCGGGTCAATATGTTGTTATAGCATGATAATAAGAATAATAAAAGAGAAAATTACTTTTTCCGTCTTATAAACCAAAAAGGTGAAGTATCTTAAAGGTGATTATATATTGTCTATTTTAAATAATGTTCGGCGAACTACATTATCAAATCATGTACGATTTAGGGAAATCTTGAGCATACTTTATTTTGTAAAACTAAATTTATGAGGCAAACAAATAAGGTAGCTGAAATTAAATTTGTAAGACGGAAGGAATTCAATACTTAAAATTAAAGAGAAAAAAGTGTAAATGTTGTAATCGAAGCCGTTCTTTTTTTGTTCCTACTAATCTCAAACCAAAAGAACTTCAATAAAACTAGTAATGTATTAAAAAAGAAACAAAAAATAAAAGATAAACCGAAGGAAGTGCAGGACGAAGAAGATTATGCAGCATCCTATGATTGAAGATCATTCCTGTAGAATATCAATAGTGCAGTTGCCTGAGGATCTTGGCATTTTCCGCAGTTTATTTGATGCCAAAGACAAAGATTTTGCTCCCATGTATCTATCAACTCGGAACACCATCTTTTCTAGCTTGCTCGCGTATTTCAACAAAATCTCCATTGAAGAAAATATGCTGTTACCATGACTCCAAGTAACATCGATTGTCCTCAGCTGCGGCAGAAGGCACTTAGGAAAATATACTTTACACTCGAGTTCATCCCTGTCACTGAGAAAGTGCAACTTTCTATTATCTTGAAGAACTAACCTCTTCAACTGAGGGAAAATATCAAAAAAGTCTACTGATTCTCCACAGTTGTCGTAATAACTTCCAATCTCTAAGGACTCAACATTAGGGAAAGTGGAACCGATACATCTCACTTTCATAGCTCCAAGCACCTGGTGTAACAATAAGTTAATAATAGGAGGAGTTGGTTGAAGCAAAGACCAAGAAAGATATAAAAGACGAGCGTTGATTCCATCAAATTAAAAATATGTCGATACTTCCTTCTCATTTCTGGTTATTACAATACTTACGTACAAGTTAGGAGCATGATAGATAGAGTGAAATCTACTAGGTAATTCATAAACACTTAAAACCAACCAAGAATAGGTCAACAGCAAGCGAAGATCAAAATGATGAAAATCTTTATCAACTATAATCTGAATTATTGTCAGACATATATTTCAAACTCATAGTAGTCGTTCATCATTAATCTATGATAAATGTAAGCCATAGAAGATAGCGAAAAGAAACCGAACCTTGAGGCAACAGTAGAACAATGTGACCCTTTCGAAATGCTTGAGAGTCTCGAGAAGTTGATGAAATTTGTCTGCAATATAATCTTGGGACAAAACGGAGCTCCTCGGATCAAACTTAAATTCACAATCATGATTCTCGTTATAATCTGGACCATAAAACCCAAGAGTTACATGGGCCGAAGACTTGACATCTACAAGCCGACAGTTACCATATGGGATCCCTTTGATTGTCAAGGTTTCAAGATTCGGGGTCGAGATTGTCAGCTCAGTGACCAACGATGCACATTCACGATGAAGTAAATACTTGCAAACCCCCAGCTCTTTCAAACTATCAGATCGGACATTCAAATTATGACCTTCGTCGACAACAGACAATCTCAAGACTTCCAATTTAGGGCTACCAGACAATATTTGATTCACCACATGCTCAGTGAAACCAAAACCTCTAGTAACAGTTAAACTCTTGAGTTGATTCCAATGCACATTCCCATAAATTTTAAAGTTGCAAAATCTCAAGGATAACACTTTAAGCAATGAGCATGAGTACAAACACTGGGGCACAGAGTACACATCGTTCCCATTGTCACAATAATTTAGTTCTACAAACGGCAAATGCAAGTAGAAATCTTCAACAGCCTTTTCCTTAGCAAAATAAGCGTACAGCTCACTATCTCTATATATTCGCTCATGAAGCTTGCAACGCGAATAAACCCTAAATTTAAGAATCCTTACCCCATTCCAGCGTAATAAAGCCCGACTGACGGAGGTCCGAAATCTATCTCGGTCGTCTTCTTCGAAAACATAGCTACTGTCGAAATTAAGGAAGGGGGTGGTGGTCCAAAGGTTCCTCCAGCGCTTCGATAGAATTGTTGTCCTAACAACATAGTTCATCGGAACAAACCAGAGGATGTGGAAGATTACCGAGTCGGGCAACTCACTGAGTCGGTCCTTCCCGACCTGGGGTTTACTTCTCTTTGATTTTTCCATCTTCGGAATCAAAAGCTATGAAAGAAAGAAAATTAAGCGCCCATGGATTAATGCTCAGCCGAAACACGAAATCGCCCCCTAAACATATTCGGGAAAAAAAATTCTGAAAAAAAAAAATCAATATATATATATATATATATTATTTATATACGTTCCGATGAGGATTCGGAGCACCAGAGCAATCCAAGCGCCTACGTGGCGCCTCCTACGGCCTCTGTTCCCTATTTATCTAAATTCTGTACTTTTATACATATTAAATCATTATTTAAATATAATAAATTCACATAATCAAGATTTCATCAATATCTTATTACCATCCATATATAAAAAATTCCATAAACATGCGTTTCCTACATCCTCTATTCCTATTTATCTAAAATATGTATATTTATATATATTAGATAGATCATTATTAATTATTATATCTATCTATACATATATATAGCGAAGATATAGATGTATATATATACATATATCTATTATTATTATTATTATTATTATATATATATATATTATACGTCCGATGCGGATTCGGAGCACTAGAGCGATCCAAGCGCCTACGTGGCGCCTCCTACGGCCTCTGTTCCCTATTTATCTAAATTATGTATTTTTATACATATTAAATCATTATTTAAATATAATAAATTCACATAATCAAGATTTCATCAAAATCTTATTACCATCCATATATAAAAAATTTCATAAACACGCGCTTCCTACCTCCTCTATTCCTATTTATATAAAATATGTATATTTATATATATTAGATAGATCATTATTAATTATTGTATCTATCTATACATATATATAGCGAAGATATAGATGTATATATATACATATATCTATTATTATTATTATATATATATATAACGAAAAATAACCAAATAGTAGTAAACATATATAATTTCTCATGTTTAATTTCTATACACAAATAGACTAAAGCAAACGTAAACATATCTATAATAAATTATTAAACCAAATAAAAGATTAACACAACTACAATTAGAAGTAAATTAGTATTAATCCAAGTAGAAGTAGAATATAATATAAAAATAAATTATGATAGACTTCATCAAGTTAGTGTCAATATAGATTTCTATATTAACTATACGGATATATATATACGTATATAAAAGCTATTTTTTATTATTTAATTCTTA
The DNA here is from genome assembly GCA_001642375.2 of Mentha longifolia. Lineage (NCBI taxonomy): Eukaryota > Viridiplantae > Streptophyta > Magnoliopsida > Lamiales > Lamiaceae > Mentha > Mentha longifolia. The sequence continues at coordinate 9,185,322 of CM038114.1, forward strand.
TTTTCAAAATTCTTCAATTCCACATCGGATTTTTATGAAAAATTCGTTGGCGGAAAACCTATATAAGCGCATCTTTGATTCATCTTTTTTAAAGGTATCGAAGGGGAAACAAGTACTTGATTCCATTTTCCTTATTTGGGGTAATCCAATCCACCAAATTGTTTCCCCTCAAGAAGGACTTGAGGGGAAAAATAAGGAGAAAGGAAATCCCTTTACAAGTAAACCGATTTTGATGTGGCCCGTTGGCCAAGAAATTTTAAAATAATTTTAGCCAAGAAATTTTAAAATTATTTTAGTGTATATCAATAACCGTTATTGTCGATTTTTTGTCAAAAATAAATATATATTAGAAACAAAATAGATTTTGAAGTGGCACGTTGACCAATAAGTTTTTAAATTTCTTTTAATATGGATCGATAACTATGATTGTCAAATTTTATGTTTTTGAGTTAAATTATTTTGGCCCTAACATTATTTGGATTTTGAGGTGGTCCGTTGGCGAAGAAGTTTTTTAAAATTCTTTTAGTTAGTATGGATAATATGATTATCAAATTTTTGTGACAAAAAATGTATATTGAATACTTGACAATATATTAGATTCAAAATGAACATTTTTTAAAATTTTCGATTAATCAGGTAAATCTTTCGAGCAAATCAATTCGTAATGCTAAATTAATATCACCAATTCAAAAAAAAAATTAAAAATAATGAACATAAAGAATACTTTAAAATGTTGAATGATAAAATATATTTTCTTATTTTTATTTAACTAAAAAAAAAACATGATAACAGAAAAAATTAAATTGGGGGAAAGTAATACTAACCAATACTACTACTTTTCTTGATAGACACGGGTAATATCAAATAGCTCATAAAGGTCTTCAGGCATCCCTATCATATCGAGTTATTTTCAGTTCAGATTAATCAGGCAAAATTGTTTTTGAGTTAAAATATTTTGGCCTTAATTTCCACATGTCTACGTGGTATTTTTTCCATTTTCAATTTTTATTTATCTAAAATGTACTGTCCAACATCGAAATCTCAAAGCTAACTGCATACATATAGTTGCATATGAAAAGAGAATTTGCATGATATAATTATGCAATATTATTTTCGTCTTTAAGCTAAAATTATGAGCCCTATATTTTAACAATAGTTTTTATTTTTATCATTGTCGAATTTTTTGAAAAAAAAGAAAGTTTGAAAGTAATTGTCATTAAATGACTAATTATTAAATAAGTCATTCAAAGAGTAAAAAAAAAAGACAGATGTACAAGCATTTTATTTAATAGATAGAAAATAATTTAAATTCCAATTATAGCATTTTATATATATACTTTTTTTTAATTATTCAATTCACATCGAATTTTTATGAAAATTTATTGGTGGAAAGCCTATATAAATAGATATATCTTTCTAATTGAATTTTATATTTATTTTTAGTTGATATTTATATCATACAAATTGTACGGAGTATAAAAATAGTTGAAGAATAATTTGTAACTATATGTACATTACTTTGGTTTTTTGGCATATTTGGCTCATTAACGGGGGGGAGGGGGGGTTGTTGTATGTGGTATTTACTATATTCCTAACAATCAATCAATATATAATATATACCGTTACGAATTCGGAATACTAGAATGATCAACGTGTTTAAGTGGAGTATCCTACATCATCTATTTCGATTTATTTAAAATATATATATATATATATATATATATATATATATATTAATTATTATTTATACATATTAATATTAATACTAATTAATAATAATAATCTATCTATCAATCTGCATCTATAGAAAAAAAGTAAAGAGATAATGTAAATCTTTAAAGGGGAAGGAAAAGAAACATGACAACAACTGCCGACAAGTGTTACCATCAATCATATTGAGCTCAAACACGTTCAATCCCACATTGAATTTTTATGAGAATTCATTGGTAGACAACTTTTATAGAGATAATGTAGTGAGATACCTATGTGACTTAAGTTATCTCCAAATACACCTAGAACTTAAGAAAACTCAAAATATACCTAAAGTTTCAAATATGAGACTAAAATACCCCTAAGTGTATTTAGCTTTTTACATCCTCTCCATTCTCTTTAGATGATAGAAATAGATTTTGAATTTTGTTGCTCTCTCCTCTCCTCTCCTCTCCTTTCTCTCTCGCTTTCTCCTATCTCTTTCTCTTCTCTCTCTAGCTTTAGCTGCTGTTTTGGCTATTTTTCGGTTGAATCTGAACGCCTTTGGGTGCAATTGACCATTGGACTTTGTTTTCCTCGAAAAGACGAAGAGATGAAGGGGTGGCTCGCCCATTTTTTCTTCTTAGTCTATATTTTTAGAAAAATATAGAGGAGATATTTTTAGATATTTTTAGATGAACTCATCTATTAGAAAAATATTTTTAGAGGAGATTCTAATTGGTTAGGTTAAATTAGTATGAACTCATGGTGCTTTGCTCAGATTTGCTGAAGTTGGAAGGCAATGTTCTCAAGGAATAGTTAAATGGGACTTTTTTTTGTTTGGTTGTTCACATATATGAAGTTTGTGGGCTTGTGCTATTTGTTTGATTCATCTTCGCAGAAGACATTTGTGGATAGGATTGTTGCATTGTCTTCAAATGAAATTAAAAAAAAAAATACAAAACAAAGATATTAAAAATAAAAAATTGATCCCCGTCGAATTTCGACGGGACATACACTGGTTTTACCTCAAAATGAAGGCGCTGTTCTCGCGGTCTGTAAACATGAGAACTGAAAATATAAAGGAAAATTCGTACCAAAAAAAAAACATGAGAACTGAAAATATAAAGGAAAATTCGTACCAAAAAAAAACATGAGAACTGAAAAGGCGAAATTTGAATTATTTTATTGGGACTCCGCTATTCCCCACAACATAATTATTGGGATTAAGCCTATTTTTGTTTCCTTAAAAAAAAAAACTACTACTATTCTTGAAAATATTTGTAATATTTCGAAAATGATTTTAGTTTTTTTTTTCCTCAGCAGTATTAGTCTCAACTTTAATCTAAAACTATAACCTAAGAAACGTAACTTTAATTTAAAATTTAACTTAAGTACCCATTTTAACCCCAAACTGTTAAATTTTTGTCAAAAATATCCTCACTTACAAGATCTTTTGGTATTAAAGATAAGGATCCAAGTAAAAAATGAAATAAAAATAAAAAAGATAATACACATTTTTTCTCACTTTCACATTATAAAATTAATTTTTGGTTTGAAATATAATTTAATCAAATTTTACCCATTTTTTGATTTGGAGGACAAAAATGCTCCTCCCCTCCCCCTAGGGTTGGTAGCAGCTCAGCCCATCCCAGCCCAACCTAACCGGGCCGGCCCGACCGTACCAGCCCGGCCTGACCCGCTCTGCCCCGGCCCATCGGCCCGACTCGCCCGGTAAACAGTACTAACAGAATATAAACGTACTACATACTCAGTTACAATTTGATATTATCCATTTACCACTTACCACTTACCGGTAAACAGTACTAATAGAAACGTACTGCATAATGCAATTATAAATAGACATTATTCGTTTACCACTTACCAGGTAAACAATACTAAATGATCAAAAACGTACTGTATACTTGCACATTTCGAGAAAAAAAAAAATCGGGCCAGGTCGGGTCAGGTCAGGCTGGCCGGGTGGGGTCAGGCTGAATTGGGGTGGGTTGAGAGAGAGGGAACGGAAGAGAGTGGGCAAGAGTATTATTGTCCACCCTATCAAAATATGGGTAAATTTTATATTTTTTATATTTCAAAGCAAAATTTGATATTATAATGTGTTTTTAGATATTTTATTTTTTGCCTCAAAATAAAATCTATGAAATACAAATGTGAGTATCCTAAAGTGAAGAATCAAGCAAGTAGAATAATAGAATTAAATTAGACTAAACTATTATCTTGGATGTTTAGAGAGTGATGTTACTAACGACATGTCTGGCTATTTATTTTTGTCTTCTTGTATTGTTGTAGGTACATCGAGCTCCCGTTTCTTCGACGAAAAAACTACGATTATTCTTAAATGATTATGCGTCAAATTTTAATTTATTAATTTTATACTAACATTCATTATAAAAATAAAAAATATTTCTTTTATCAAAAAAATAAAAAATATTATTCTATCTGTCTCATCACAAATGATACATTTTTTTTACTTTGAGTTGTGCTATTCAAATGTATTATCTTCCAAGATAGAAAAAAGTAAGGTCTAATATCTTAATTAATTTGCCTTATTAAATTGCAAGATTTTGAAATTAATGGATTGTTTCTTGGCTTTTATATCGTCAATTGCTTTTATCGATCTATGTTACTAATAGTCACTCATTAATTAATAACCGTGGAATGAAAACGTTACATGTGTTGCGAGATGGAAGGAGCATTAACAAATTAACGTTTATTAGTAAGATAATATATTAGTATTTAAAAATCATACTACCTCCATCCCATTACATTAGTCATCTTTGCTTTTTGATTGTTCGGCACGCTTTTCCACCGAAACCTAGTACGAGTTTTAAAATATAATTTTGACGTATTCATTTTTTCACGGGGTACTATAATTTTGAGGTAGTATTTATTAGTAAGATAATATATTAGTATTTAAAAATCATATACCCTAACTTTAGATTTATTAATTATAAATAGCAAGATAAGTAGCGATCTACAAATCAAAAGAACATCAACTTAATCCAAACTCTCAAGTGTCAATTCTGCTCTACTGCCCTGACTAAGGAAATATAATCTCCGTAATGAAACCCTAAAGAAAAGATAAATTAAAACAGGGACGTCGAGCTCAGATCATGTACCAGAATATAGCAAAACATTTGAAGGAAGTGTAGGATGAGAGCCATTACGCTTCTAAGAAGAAGAGGAGCAGTTAGTAAGGAGTGGTGAGAATTTTGCAGCTGGTCGAGGATCTTGGCATTCTCAGAAGTTGATGCGATGCCAGCAATAGAGAATTCGACGGAGGCGATGTTTCTTCTTCTACACGGAACACCATCTTTTCAAGCTTATCAGCATATTTCAACAAAAACTCTATAAATGGGAATATGTCGTCGCCTTTAGACCAAGTAATGTCAATTGTCCTCAGCTGCAGCCGGAAGGATTCAGGAATCTTTGCTTCAAAACTGGGACTGCTACTGTCGTCGAACTCGTCATTATACCCTTGAAGGACCAACCTACTCAGGCGAGGGAAAAGCTCGAGAGGGCCTATGAATTCATCGTAACCATAGAAACGATATCTGACTACTAAAGACTTGACATTAAGATAAGTACATCTCTTTTCCACGGCTCCAAGCACCTGTTATAACAATAAGAGGATAATAAGATCGAGGAGGAGGTTATCGAACAAAGATAGAGAAGGCAAGCATTATCATTCGAGGGGAGATCAAATTTCAAGGAATGTCAAGAAGTTCTTGATTAGCTTTTCTTTGTATAACTCCATCCGTCCCATTTATATAGGGATAGTTGACTGCCTTTTTGTCTCACAGTGAGACAAAAAGGCAGTCAACTATCCCTATATAAATGGGACGGAGAGAGTACAATACTAACATAGTAACATACGTACAAGACATGATAGGCATGGTATTTTCTACTAATTAGAACATAATCGAAAGGAAAATTTAAAGAGAAGGAAATGAGTTCATTGCCTAATAAACATGATAACCTTAGTGAAATTGTTTCAGTTAAGCTCATGACATGACAATGCGCAAAAGATGAAGAATCTGAGACATGATATCTAATCGTCAAATAGTGAGAAGAAACCAAACCCGGAGGCAGGAGCATATCAATTCGACGCTTTCAACATGATTGATGAGTTGAAGAATTTGATCAAATCTGTCTCCAATAAAATCTACGGCTTCGCACGGAGGACTGTAACGTTCATCGTCATGATAAATTAAATCACAAAGCCCAATAGTTACATGGGTTGAAGACGGGATGCTAATGAGCCGGCATTGACCAAACGGAATCCCTTCGATTTTCAAGGTTTCGAGATTCGGGGTCCAGATTGTCAGCTCCGAGACCGATACCAAAGATATATATTCAGGATCAAAATCGTTATAACGACGTAAGAACTTGTAAATCGTCAGCTCTTTCAAACTATGAGACCGGACATTCAAATTCTGACCTTTATCTAAAAAAGACAATTCAAAGACTTCCAACAGAGGGCTGCCGCACAGGATTTGGTTAATCACATGTTCAGTCAACAGAAAAACTTGAGAAATTCTTAAATTCTTGAGTTTATTCCACTGGACATACCCATCGATTGTCAGCTTACAATTTTGGATGGATAACAGTTTAAGCGATGAGCATGAGTACAAACACTGTGGCAACAAGCATCCTTTGTCCTCACTATCATCATCTAACACAGATCCCGACTTATCATGCAAGTATAGACCCTCGACACCCTTTTCAATAGCAAAATTCACCCACAGCTCGATTTCACTTCTTATTAAATCATCATAGCTGTAACACACCCTCAGCTCCAGAATTCTTACCCCATTCCAGCGGAATAAAAACTGATTAACCGACCTCCGAAATCCACGTTCACGGATCCAAAGAGAATCAACGTCGAAATTAAGGAAGGGGATGGTAGTCCATAGGTTTTTCCAGCGCTTCGACAGAATCGTTGTCCGAACAACGTCAATCATCGGAACGGATCTCAACATGTGAAATATTACCGAGTCTGGCAACTCACTGAGTCGATCCTCGCCCTGGGGCTCGCTTCTTCTCTTTGATTTTCTCATCTTCAAAACTCAAGAGCTCTGAAACGAAATAAGTAAGTGCTCATCCTAAACACAAAATCTAAACTTCTAAAAGCAGCATATTTTCGCCAAGATAAAAATTACAGTACCTCACTGTTGCTGAAGCCCACGCAACACTCGCATACTTCGCTTTTATTAGGGTTTTGTCTTTTGCGTCGAATGTCGATACGACTCTCCACTCTAAGGCTATGTTGGTTAGGAAGTTGAGATTTTAAGGCTATGTTGGTTAGGAAGTTAAGATTTGGTACGGTCGTACGATTATTTTAGTCTCAACTTTAATCTAAAATTACCCTTCAAAAATAAAAGAACTTTTAAATCTAAAATTATTGTTAATTATCCATTTTCACCCGAAATTATTATATTTATCAAGAATATCCTCACTTACAAAATCTTTTGGTATTGTTATTGTTTACATGATATGGATCCAATTTATTATGGGGCACACTTGGGTGAGCCCGGGTGTATTATGTGGCCGTTTAAAAGATTCACATTTTTATTTGTGTAGATTAACACTTTTTTGTATAAAGATTGACAATTTTAAAAATTGACACTTTTATTCGTTAAATAATTATGTTAAAGATTGACACTTTTATTCATATAGATTATCACTTTTCTATATAAAGATTGACACTATGACCCGGTCACATTATGTGGTCAGCCTAACCCAAGTTTTTGCCATTTCTTATTGCTTTAGTTGCCAAAAAATAATAATAATAATAATACGAAGTAAATAATGAAAAAAATAAAGGCAATGAAATACAAATGTGAGTATCCCTAAACTGAAAAATCAAGCAAGAAAACCAAGTAAATAACCTCATAAAAAATAAAAAATAAAAAGCTAAACAGAATGTAGCATGCATGAATTTATAGTTTTCCCATGGTATCCAAAAGAAAATCTGAATTTCGGATCAAAGTAATAGTGATCCTGATTAATCAAATACTCAAAAGTCTAGCCTGTTAGTTTAAATAAAATACTACTATGATAGAACAAACTAACAAGGAATTAAACCAGTTTTTATCTGTAAACTGTTTTAATCCCAGCAAGAAGCAAGGTTCTTAAATAATAATAATAATAATAATAATTGAAAATTTTAATCAACATTGTGAAATGTGACAGAAACTTAGAAGACCTTCTCATGATCAACTACATATAATAAGGCACATATATTGAGGTATATATTGCAAAGAGAATATACTCCAAGATGCTGAGAATCCCAACAAGAGAACTCACATAGTCTAATCCAAATGCAACAATCAATTTCCATTTATATTGTTTATTGTTTCATGTTTGTTAAAATTCCAACATGTATTTCTCTCTTATAGTTATAGTCGGGCAGCAACCTTAGATCTCAAATAAAAAACATTCCCACTAAAAATCACTACAGCAATTCGATATTGGGAAGTGAAACAAGATAAATATTAAACTGATTCATCACTAGTTTCATTCATAGCAGTAGGAAGTTAACAATGTGCCCCAAATCAAAAGAGCATCCAACTTCAAAAGCGTAAATATAATCTCCAAAATGAAACAAACAATTAAGGTAAGCAAAATTAATACAGTAACAGGGAAGGTATGTGAACAAAGAAGAGAGACATCGAGCTCCTAAGCTCGGAGATCGTTGCAAAATATTTGAAAGAAAAGTTCGACAAAAGCTAGATATTTTTACCCTTGTAAGATGACCACGAGTTCCACTACAACAAAAGCGGGTAATAACTACCGAAAATTCGGTAGTTAAAACCCAATATTTGGTAGCTAAACAACTTCACTACCGAATTAACGACCGAAAATATACATAGTTAAACAGTTCGTCGTTAAATTTTTTACGACTGATTTGTCGGTTGTTAAAGCACAACTACTGAATTTTCGGTCGCTAGAAGTCAACGGTCAATTTTGAGAACAACTACCGAATTTTCGGTAGTTAAATTTAACGAAAATTTAGTAGTCAATTTCGGTTTAACCAAAATTGACTACCGAATTTTCAGTAGTTATTCCGTAGTTAATTGAAAATATGGCTGCAAAAAATTGAAATGGGCCACAATTCTAACATTTTAAGCCATAAATATCATTAACCATACCAAAATATTGTAGTTTTCATATCTCATAATTCGATCAAGGTCAATAAGATCCCATAATTCGATCAAAGGCAAAAAAAAAATCTAGTTATTCGATCACAAAACAAAGTATCCAATTCAAAAGTCAATGTAGTCTAATAATATCTAGGGGGTGCTGGCTGGAATCGTGACTGGAAACTGTCGAATCCGGGAGAAGATGACAAGAATGCAAACACTCGGTCCATATTTTCCTTCAATACTAAGAACTCCATTATGCGTTGTTCTTCTTGTGCTGCTGCCTCATCCCTTTGTTGCTTCAGACGTGCCTCCATTTCCTCTTTCTGGGCTGCCAACTTAGCCTCAAGCTCCTGGATACGCGCCTCATACTGTGTCTGGATCGGAATAGAAGATGACCGCTTACGCTTCGAACAGTGAGATAGACATCCTTCCCAATCATATGTCCCTTCCCATCGACTTTGCACTCTTCCCTGTATATCTTCTCCACTCTAGCTGGTGTGACATGTCGCCATTCCGTAGAACTGGGGAAAGGAGCTCTTTCTTCATCAACACACCTCTGAACCTCCTCCTACATAAGGGAAAGCATTTTCATAATTAATAATTACTAAATTATAATTCTAATTAATATACAACAATGATTGACTTACACAAATTTTCTGAGATCGAGGATCCGTCCAGACACCGTTCACCTTGTGTAAAATCATTAATCCGTCCAGACACCGTTCAAATTTTCTGTGTTCAGTGGTTGAACTCTACTCCGGAATCTGCAACATGGGAGGATGTGAAGTATATCTGTCGCAAGTTTCCATATTTTAATCCTTGGGGACAAGGATCCTTTCATGGTAGGGGTATTGTTATGGTCGGAGATGGTGGGATGACCGGAGGTGAATCGGAAAAGATGAAGAAGGGGAAGAAATTAGGGCTTGACGCAAAATCGGGAATGAAGGGAGGGAATTTGGGCGTTTCAAGTGAAGAGGTGAAGGATGATCTAAATCTGGAGCAATGCTGGAAGGAAGAGTTATTAGTTATTGTTGCTATTTCAATTAAGCACGCTTTTTTACTTAATGCTTTTTACTTTATGCTTTTCTTGTTGCCTGAGCTTGCAAACTTTGGGGTATTTAGCTGTAGTTGATTCTGGAAGATAATTATGAAATGAATATTCTACTTTCTCATTCTATCTCTTCCTCTCTCCCTCTATACTTTCTTTATCGTATTATTGTTCCATTGCTTCATCTACAGTTCAACCATAATTTCCAGAAATTATATACACATTACAACACCATACATTATATTATACTAAAGCCCATAACAAAATTGAATGTATGGCTTTTAGAGCTTGGTAGGTGAATAACAAAGAAAGAGGCTAGTGAGGAGTCCAGTGTCCACAGTCCACTGAAGTAAAAACGGCAGGTGAGGAGTGCTGCAAATCTAGAGGGGTTTTTTTTTGTTTGTTTTTTCCAAATATATATATATATATATATATATATATATATTAATCAACCCCTTATGGAGGAAACTGAGTTTGTGGCAAGAATGAACCAAAAGTGTTCACCCTCCAAAGTACAACTTAATCACCTACAAAATAAAAGCCCGCTCAAGGGAGCATATATACAAACGAGCTAATCAGATAAAGAATGGGACTCGACAAAAAATATGCACTAAAATCTAACTGTGCAATCTGAAATTAGGATAACTAGTCCATCCTAACCAGAGACAAAAAAGGCCTCGGGTTGAGCTGGTATCAAAGGTGGTCATCGTCTGAAGCCGATGACCGAGGCGCGCCATGTAGTCGGCTGGGCGATTGCCCTCCTGATGAATGTGAGAGATCTTAACCAGTAAATCCCTGATCAAGAGATGAATTCGGGTGATGGTGATACGAGTGAGCCTGGATCCATAATGATCAGAGGTGAGCAGGGCCACGACGGCAGCGGCGTCGAGCTCGATCCACACATGTGAGGAAAGCTGGGAGGCAATGAGAATGCCGTGATACACAGCCTGGAGCTCAGCATCGAAGCTCGAGGCTGCCTGAAGCGGCATGCTGGAGGCAGACAAGAGCGCAGCCTGGTGATTACAAACCAAACCTCCACCGGCAGCTCTCATCTGCTCTCCGTGCTTAACTTCACCCAGAGGGCTGGTGGCGGGCGCTATAGAACTGATGTCGACCGGAATAACCACCTCACAGGCAGTGGCGACTCCAGGTTTTTTAATTCGGGGGTACGAGAAATAATTATATAACATTAATAGAGTCATCTTACAATAGTGTCAACTAAAATAATAAATTACAAATATGCTTAATTTAATTTTCGACGATGCTTCATTCCTTGAAAGCGATTGGCAACATCGTCATCAGAAACTTGTATAAACACATCTCTCTCAACGTAAGTGACCAAACAATCATTTAAAAATTGATTTCCCATCCTATTTCGCAACTTATTCTTGACTAGGGATGGCAATGGGCCGGATCTGGACCGGATCCGGCTTACTCCAGATCCAGATCCGTAAAAAAAAATTTGGTCCGGATCCGGTCCAGATCCGTCGGGTCCAAAAAATAGAAATCCAGATCCAGATCCATCGGATCCACGGGTCTACGGATCTAGACCCGGATCCGTAGTCTTTTTTCCCTAAAATGAATTTTTGAAATAATAAAAAAAATTATAGTACAATAATAAACATAATAAGTTTCTACGATATATCAAAACGAGTTGTAAAAATCTCAGGTACATAGATAAAAGTCAAAAGTAAAATGTCTCCCAAGTACTGAAATACATAGATACAAATTCCAAATTAAAATAAGTTTCTCAAAAGCTGGAATCTGCAATATCACTATCTTCAGTTCTTCACCATTGAAAATGTACCCTTTGCACTTTGTAAAAGTCCACAAAACTAAGTTGCACCACCCACCAGGCCACCAAACTATGTGATAGAGGGCCGCCGTTGTATGCTTGTTTTTGTTTCAATCAAATTTGGTTTTCAATATGTAATTTCTAAAAATTAAAATAATTAGAAAATATATATAATATTTATAATATATATAATATTTATATAATGGATCCATGGGCCGGATCTGGACCGGATCTGGGTCTAAAAAAATCAAATCCAGATCCAGATCCGAAAATTGACTATTAGGTCCGGATCCGGTCCAGATCCATCGGGTCCAATTTTGCAAGACCCAGATCCATAAAATCGGATCTGGATCACCGGATCTGGACCGGGTCCAGGACCCACTGCCATCCTTATTCTTGACATAAGTCATTCCGGAAAATACTCTCTCGACACTTGCAGTAGCAACCGGAAGAATCAACACCAACTTGATGAGCAAATATACTAGAGGATAAGTCACATGTCTATTTGTCTCAACAAGTTTCATTGAAAGAGAACTAATATCGTGCAAATTTTGAAACTCTTCGTCTCTTTTCATATCTTCCATGAATATATCAAGTTGGCACTCAAGAATCATCAAATCAACGCTAGAAAATTCGGAAGGATAAAACATAGCAAGTTTGAGTACCTTTGCCTTGTCAAAAGATGAGAAGCCATCTTTAGGATTCAAACAAGCCATGCATCGAAGCAACTCCATATTTACCTCATCAAATCGGTTGTCAAGTTCTTGAAGTAGTAAATCGATGACTTGTATAAATACATCAATCCGGAAATGATGAAGATATGTCACTTGTTGAACAAAACGTTGTGATCTTCCATGAGGGATATAAAGAGCCTCCAAATCCGGAACAACAATGCCATTATCCTTGCAAAATGTAGTGACCTTAAGCAAGTGATTCTCCCATCCATCATCTCTCAATTTTTGCAATACATCCTTGGTCAAAGTGACAAGCCTCATAGCACTAACAATATCTTGATCTTTTTTTTGCAAAGCAAGACACAATTCATTAGTGTATCCAAATATAGTACACATTAGGTGTGACATGAAAACAAAATCAAATGGCTCTAAAGTGTACAAAATGCCTTGAGCTTTTGACTTATCATCCGGATTAGAACCATTCTTCCCAATCATCACAAGAACTTTAACAATTGTAGAAAACAAGCTCATCACATTCAAAATAGCTTTGTAATGAGAACTCCAACGAGTGTCTCTGGGCCTCTTCAAACCAAGTTCTTGATTTAACCTCGTCCCCGTTTCAAGTTCATCAAATTCCAAAGCTTGAGCAACCTTTTGAGCTTGAAATTCTCGAATCATTTCCATTCTCTTACAAGAAACTCCAATCACATTCAACAAGATTGCAAGTTTATCAAAAAGCCAAGCACACTCATCGTTCTTTTTAGCAATTGCTACGAGAGTTAGTTGAAGTTGATGAGCAAAACAATGAACATAATATGCACTTGGAGAATCTTCTCTAATCAAAGTCTTGAGACCATGTATCTCACCTTTCATGTTACTTGCCCCATCATAGCCTTGACCTCGAATTTTAGATGGACTCAATGAATGTTCAACAAGCAAAGACATAATTGCACTTCTAAGTGACAAAGCTGTGGTATCTTTAACATGAGTAAGCCCAAGAAATCATTCAATTACCTTGCCCGTTTTCCCTTCAACATAACGCAAACAAAGAGCAAGTTGTTCTTTTTGAGATACATCACTTGATTCGTCGGCCAATATTGAAAAGTAGTCACCATCAAACTCTTCAATAATCCTCTTTGTTGTTTCTTGAGCACAACATTTGATGATTTGCTTTTGAATATCCGAATGTATCAATCGACAATTGCCGGGAGCATTTTCTAAAGTGACTTTTGAAATAACTTCATTATGTGTCCTTAACCATTTCAAAAGCTCAAGAAAATTTCCCCTATTAAGGGATTCTTCACCTTCTCTATGGCCACGAAACGCTAACCCTTGTCGCAATAGAAGACACAAACAAGAAACGGAAGCATTTAATCGAATGTCATACACTCTTTCTTGCTCACCAGTGACATTATCAAGAATCGAAATAATTGATTTTGTTTTGCCATCTCTCAAGTTAACGTATTTCTCATAAGCAAGATTATGAGCACTCCTAACTCCACCAACATGTTTATTAAATCTCCCGGGTTTATTCCATGAGCTAAATCCTTCTTTAACAAATGCGTCCCCCCCCACATTCACCGGGATATCACCCTTGAACAAGTAGCAAACAAAATAAAATGCGGCATCTTTTTCAATGCTATATTCAAGCCAATCCCATTTTTCAAACCAAGATACACTAAATCGACGAGAACCTCCGAGATCTTTTTGATGAAAATTGTGAGATTTCGGTTGACAAGGTTTTTTAAGGATATAAGCTCTCATAATCGAATCTCGTTGATTTGAAGGATAATCCATTATGCTTATTCTTTTTCCCGGATCATGAGGAAGAAGCTCAACATCATAAATCAACTCTTTCTCCTCCAATGGCACACTACTAGTACTTGAACCACTCAAATTCGTAGTATTTTCTTGATCTTGATGAGAATTGTTTGGATGACAAGTACTATCATTAGATGGATTTTCATTACCTCTCGGTGAAGAGCACAAATCTTCTTGCAGATTCATTCTTTTGAACATAAATTGTCGAAGATCGGCTTGCTTTATCTTTCCTTTTGATTTTTGTGTATCCCCCATGGTTTCCTACACTTAATAGACAAATTGAGGTGTGAAAATACAATTCTCTCATAACTCTTTTTTGAAAGGGAAATTAAAACAAAGAAACAATATAATGCATTCTTGAGCATATTAATAAACTGGGACCATCTCATAAAAAAAATCAACTAAGGAGCATATTAATTGAAAATGGGACCATCTTGATGTTGGCTTGTTTCTTGTACAATAATAAGGAATAAATATATCCAAGTGGCAAGAGGGTAGAAGTAGAACCCATCAATTTTATTTGCTCAAGAAAAAGAACCCTCAATTTTTTAATAAAAATTTCCAATATCCATCATCAATTTTGGGAAAAGAATATAAACTCCCTAAAAAAGTTTTTTTCTTCCACCGTTTACTTTTCTTCCACAGTTCCACCGTTTATTTTGCTCAGCAATATCTCTGCGCGTGTACCAATCCAGTGATCCACACTCGGGAAAAAAAATTCGACAAATTTCAATCGTTGTGAATCTGAATCTGAGAGCTCGATTGATTCACGTATGGACAATAGCTATGATTGGAGGACCAAAGGTATGAGAATCAAAAAATGAAATTGATTTTGTCACCTGGTTAGTCTCCGTCGGCACTCGGCAGTCGGAATCGGATCAGAACTCGGAGGAGGAGGGCTTGCGCCTCTGCGTTTTCTTTCCTTTTTCTAAGGTTGGATTTTTTTTTATTATTATTATTTTTGTTAAGCACATTTTTGGGTTTCTTTTTAATATTCTAAAACTAATTCTGATAATTAAAATAAATATATATAATACTACTAATTTAATTTTTTTTTTTGGGTACAGTTGTACCCCTTTACACCACGTTGGCGTCGCCGCTGCTCACAGGGGCAGAATGTGGCATAAAATCGACCTGCGGAGAGCAGTCGCTCCACTGTGAGGAGGCAAGCTTCTTGGCCATAACCAAGAGTCGTAGATGCTGGATCACCTGCACAACAATGTGAGAAGCGAGGAAAGGAGTTCCACAGTGTTTGTGGCTGTTCCTTTCCATCCAGATAAACCATAATATAAGGCATGGAACCAGAAAGGTGATGTGTGGTTGTGCAGGTTATGGATTGTATGGTGTGCGATTTCTCCAAAAGGAGAGTACGTGTGCTATATCTGTGGTGAGTGGTGGTGTGATGTGAAACCAGTGTCCAAAGTTCATCCAAACTTCCTTCACAATATCCCTCAAGAGAAATAGGAGGGAGAAAGACTCGATGTGAGGGGACTGAGGACAACAAGGACATTTGGAAGCAATATGAGTACCCCGTGACTGGACAAAGTGTCCACCGGGATATGATGGTGTAAGAGGCGCCACAAAAAGAAGGAAATATTTGGCGTGAGGCAATCATTCCATAAGGCACGGAGAAGGGGTTGGCGAGGGGACCTCTGCCGAACCTCCTCCCATGCAGAAGATAATGAAAACTCACCGTGGGGGGGTCAAATTCCACCGCATAATGTCCCGCTCTCCCCACAAGATCAGCGTCCGGCTCAAGGAATTAACAAGCTCCTCGGCAATATGAAAATCATGTATATATGTATGCAATGCATGAACATGCCAAGAATGATGATGATGAAAATGAGAAACAGGCACGTTAGCAAGATGCATATCAGGACACAACTCAGATAAAGGGGCATCCCCATACCAAACATCATGCCAAAAACTGACCCGCCCAGACCCCAGGATCCAACAAATGTGCTGCTGGGCAACAGCCCCCTCTCTGCAGAGGCGCCACCAAGTAGCATTATGTCACGACCGTACTTTGCTAATCGACATCGAAGCTCGGTAAATTCGTGACTATAAATATAAATATTAAATAACGGATGAAAGATGGAATATCTCTGGAATTTGGACTCATGAAACAACTTCAACTACTAGATAAACTGATAAAGTACGATATTGCTTGTCATGATTCTGACTTAACATACAACCAAATCGAAAAGGGTTTGAAACATCAGAGTGTACGCAGCGGAAAGGTAGTTATAAATACATGTATGGAGACGTGTATTACCAAGAGAATTCAACGACTATAACTCGCTAATTTGACAAAAGCTCCGCCGGTCACTCTGTTTCAACCTGCACATCAGAAATAATGTACAGGGCTTAATACAAATGTACTCAGTGAACACATGCCCAAAACTGATTTTATTGTCAGCTATACGTACAGTGAAACATAGGGTTTTGCTTAAAAAGTCTATGTTCACTAAAATCCTCTGTGATTTTAGAAGCATCTGCTTAGACTAAGTTCATCAGTAATCTACCATATTCGAGATGTCGTACCCAAGAAGGTAACTAAATTTGTTTGAATAGCAATGGCCTTGCGCCAATAATAGTGGCCTTGCACTAGTAACATTGGCCTTGCGCCATTATCAATGGCCTTGCGCCAATAACATTGGCCTTGCGCCATTAACAGTTAGGCATCATACAAAATCAAAACATTTGATGGCATGACAATCTTTAAAAGAGCTATATCATCTAATAAAACATGTTTTGTTTTAGAAGAAAGCCCACCTCTTTTACTTCGCTTAACTGCTATTGCGTTTTAGCTTCGCTTTGGCTACTGCTCCTTCTTCGCTTGACCTTGATTAAAGAATGCAGTAAGATTCTTAATTCGAGCGATAAAAGCTTATCGAAGAATTTTAGTCCTACATCTCCTCGGAGATTATTCTAAATTTTGAGTGACGTCGTCACTGTTATTTAAACTCGAATTATTAATCAAGTTATACGAACGGTTGTTCGACTGTTTCTTAATAAATCAATTAATTGATTTATTTACTTAGAATTAAAATTAATTAAGACGCTTCCCAATAATTAATTCTAATTATGTAATTGATTAGCTTAATCAATTTATCTTGAGTATTATTTCTTGGTTAAAAACTTATTTCCAATAAGTTAATTCCTTAAACTCGTACAATAATTCACTTAAGAATTATTAATCTCTAAAATTATTACTGTGGGTGTAGTATAATTAATTAGTGATTCTTGAACCATATAAACAAATAAATTAGTATTGGGTAGATGATTAATTAACTGAATTAATCCGGCCCACCGAAAGAATTAATTCGGCCCACTGTTTACTTAAATTCGGCCCAGCTGAAAGAATGGCTCGGCCCAGTCTACAGCCCACCTAGCTCCTCTGACTCAGCCCAGACCCGAGTCCGACCCGGAAACCCGACCCGGCTAGAAATAACACCCAAACCCCATTTTCTTCGGTAGATTCTACTGAACACCGAAGTGCACTGCACAAGCAGCCTGGATGGAGGCCACGTGGAAAGTGAACAGTGATAATATAATTTTAATGTTTCATTCTATAAGCTTCACAGCGTTACTTCTTCCGTTAAACTAATGATGAACACACGGGTCCCTCATCCTTTATCGGCAAAAGCTTGTTCATATCGGCAACGTTTTTTTCCGATGAATTACGTATCGGCAAATAATTTTTCGCACGCATTTGCACTTGTTCAGCTTGATTCAAATATCGGCATGAATATATTTGAATTCATCTAAAACTTCTCGTCATACAATTTGGCGGGATATTTAGGCGGGATATTTTGGCGGAATGATTTTTGAATTGAATAGCTTCCTCGATACGCTATGCGTGTTTAGTGGATATGAGAATTGTGCTTTGCTGTCGTAGACAAAATCTCCATAGCTCTGAAATTGGTTCATATTTCACTTGAAGGAAAGTCTGAAGAATTTTGTGGTGAAGGAAGCTTAGATAGAATTGTTATTTATGGCGTGAAGAATTTGGTATTTAGTTGCTCACATTCTGATTTTTTTGCTCTTTTGTTACCTGCAGTGGAGAATCGAAGCGGTTTTTATATGAATAAGATTTCAAGAGTTTCACAATTGGGCATGAATGGAAGAACCTTGGTGATGTGGTACAATATACGTCCATAGCTTCAAAGGTTGATTTCAAAAACATTTCGAAATTTGTCTAGAAGGATATTTTGAAGGTATGTGCAATTAGTTTTATTGTATCCGCCTAAAATTGTTAATTATAATGTGTTGTTCTCTTTCTGAAATTTTGTTATATGCAATAGATTAACTCAAGAACCTTAAATTAAAAAAAAAAATACCAAGAAATTCCAGTAGGTTTTGACTGTTGTTGGTTTAATTACCCTTTTTATTCAATATCTTCTTAGTTATTTGTAAAGGTGTGTGATTAGCTAAATGGATTTATTATTATTTTTATGTAATTGATATGAATATATATGTGCATCAGTGCATGTGTTTAGTTTTTTATTCGAATTAGTTTTGATGAAATATTAAGATGAAATATATAATCATTGGGATTGGTTAAATTGTTTATGTGATTTGGTCATTATCGATAAATTGCCAATTAATATGGTATTATCATTGGCATTCAGAAGTTATGGATATCGACTTGAATATTGATTTGTGTTTTGAAGAAGATGTGAGCCGTTTTGATGAGATTTTTAACAAGAATTCAGTTGATGATTTGCCACTTGAAGATAGAAAACATTTATATGTTGAAGGATCAAAAAAAATTCACAGTGAGGAAGAAGACATTAATGAAGAACATGATCATAGTTCTCCCAAAAATGATGGTGATATTGATCCCACGAATTTCGAAAATTCTCTTAAATTGGCTCTTGAGAAAAGGTTGGAAGTTGGTTCAGTTCTTGAATCTGTTGATCAAGCTTACCTCTTGTATTGTGAGTATGGTAGACTTACTGGGTTTAGTGTGAAGAAAGGCACTCAAGATTATTTCTATAAAACCACTGATATTCGGCTAAAAAATTATAATTGTTCCTGCCACGGTCAGAGTAATCAAATGTGTTCCAAGGAAAGGTTGGCTGCTTATAGGAAATAGGTAAGTAGGTCTCATTGTAAAGCAAAGTTACTGGTAGTGCGCGAAAGGAAAGGGCCATGGAAAGTACAAGGGTTCCAAAAAGAACACAATCATGAATTGGTTCCTCCTGATCAGAGTTATATGCTGCGTTCATGCCGTCAATTGTCGCATGCCAACAAAAGTCTTTTGGAAGCCCTTAATTCCGCTGGGATCCGGATGAGCAGTGCATGCATGTTTATGGAGAAGGAATCAGGAGGCTCTCAAAATGTTGGTTTTATTAGAAAAGATGCATATAATTATGTCAATGGGTTGAAGATGAAAACCAAAGTGGAAAATGGTGATGCTGATGCTCTTCTTCAGTTTTTTATCAAGAAGTCGAACACTGAAGATTTGTTCTACTGGAATGTTCAAACAGATGATGATAAACGCATCATGAATTTTTTTTACAGAGATTCCAGAAGTGCAAATGACTACAAATATTTTGGTGATGTTTTATCAGTTGATACCACACAAGGAACTAACAAATATGGCCTTCATTGTGTTCCTTTTGTCGGGGTTAACCACCACATGAAGAATGTCTTGTTTGGCATGGGATTTCTATCACACCAGACAACTATTTCATTTGACTGGTTGTTTTCTACATTTTTGGAATCTATGTCAGGGAAAGAGCCTCAAGTTATTTTCTCTGATGAAGATAGAGCACTCATGCGTGGAATTGACGTGAATTTTAAAACAGCTAGCCACAGACTGTCAGTGGCATATTAATCGGAATGCTCCTTCACACTTTGGCAGCTTGAAAGGTGATACGATTTTCAAAAATATGTGGCACCGATGCATGAATGGATGTGAGAATGAAGAACAGTTTGAGCTACAGTGGAAGCAAATGATTGAGAAGTACAAGAAAACCGAAGACAAATGGTTTAAAAAAATGTACAGGTTGAAAAGACGTTGGTCATCTGCATTTACAACCGAAAAATTTTGTGCAGGTTTGCATGCAACATCCCGTAGTGAGGTAACAAATAAGGTCATTAAGGATTTGTGTGCTGCCAGCGGATGTCTTCACGATTTTGTTATTCGGTATGAGGAGATATTGAAAAATTGGCGCCAACGAGAGAGTGAAGATGATACTTATGCATTGGTTTGCCAGGACAGATGATTAATAATAATAAATTGTTGCAACACGCAGCGAAATATTTTACAAGGTCAGTGTTCAAGTTGTATGAGCGTGAGGCTACTCACTCAATTAATGTTCGAGTAGTTCAACATCCGAAAGACTACTCTATGGATGAGCTAGAATTCATTGTTTCAGCTGATGTTGATTACGGTCGACCGAGAACACTTAATTTTAATAAATTAGACCGTATTGCAAAGTGTTCTTGTAAATTGTGGGAAACAAGTGGGGTGTTGTGCCGGCATATTTTTAAAGTATTCTATAGTATGGATATTTTTGCAATACCTAGTAGGTACTTGTTGAGTAGGCTCTCTAGAACGGCGAAGCAACGTAATTTCTCGTATAATCATGTAGCTGCAAATGCGCCTGGTGCACATAGCACATCAAATTTGTCGTTCGTGAGCTATGTAATGCGAGAGACGTATGATCTTGTTGACTTTGCTAGAAATCATCCTGAATCTCGTGATCTTATTCTTCAAAATCAAGCAGAGATTCGAGCTAAAGTATATAGAAACATGGGTAAAGATCCTACTCATGTTCGTATCTCTCCTACCAATGATGGGTTGCATTACGAAGGGGTTCAATTTTGCAACCCCCCTGTGCCTAAGCCAAAACATGTGCAGACCCGAAACTTGGGGCATTGGGATGAGCCAAAGGTACCCGAAAACGGACTGCTAAGAAGATACGAAAAGGTAATCTCTTATAAAAAGGTTATCTCTTTTATAGTTCATATATATGATATACCTTCATGAATAACATATAAATAATTGGTAATATTTAAAGGTGATGCTAACAATTTAGCTAGGAGAAAGAAAAAACAAATGTCAGTCTCTACGGGCTCGTACTGATCCAGACCATGTTTTGAGGAAATTTCTTCAAACACAAATCTCAATAGTTCAAAGGTATGAATAAGTTGTTAATCGCATCTTATTTTGAAGTATATGAATTCATATTTAATCTTAAATTATTATCTTTTTGTGTAACAGGCTACCTTGCAAGAGATGTCTTCCACTTTTCCTACACAATAAGATATCCACATTTTATGGTAGCTGGATATTTTAGTTTTAGTTGTCAATGGAAAATGAGTTCAACGATAAAAAATTTCAGCCATGATTGGAAGGATGAATCTCGTTGATATATTTGGGCAGTTTGGTCTGATAAAGTGTCCATGGAGAAAGACTCGTTTTGAATTGACATAGGAGGATTTCTGATCCTAATTTCTATTTTGACAAGTCCAAGTCATTCTGATAGATCTTTTTCTTCTGTTTTTTGGTAACTTCTGTTGGAGAAGCATCTACAAGATCTTTCATCATATTCATGTTTCTGATCTTCTGTGATCAGTTTTTCAATTTGAAGAATTTGTCTATTTTGTTGGTATTATGCTTCATCGCTTGCAAGAAACAATTGTAAACCAGTTTGGACTTGATTCTCTAATCTTGAATATTGTGTACTAGAGTGCTTTCTTCGTATGTTTGTTTTGTCAAAACTTGACTTAACATATGAGTTTACTCTTGTTTGGCTGTATAGCCTGTACTCTGTCTAACATTACATGTCATGCCACACACCACAATTATATCCTCTAATTATATAATTAATTATTAAAACCTTGTCATGGAATTAATTAAGCTATCAACAAGGAATAAAAAGATATACAAAAGTTGCGTAATCAGATTATGTTCTATTGAAAGATATATTCAATTAGAAGGCCAAAAATTGTTTTGTTGAAATCAAGATTAAGCCTCTTAAAAGTTAGAATTAGACTTTGAAGAAACGCATCTCACGTATTTAGAGGCACCTCACTATTGTCAATTTAGAGGCACCTCAGTGTTTGATAAGATTTTTTGCAAATATGGTACTGGGAACATAATAAAGCAACATTTGGGCTTCCCTAAGATTGCATAATCACATATGCATTACAACATCGTTTAAGTCATAATAACGACTACGCTTAAGGTGCAAAATATGTTACATGAGCTTATGATATCCCCAATTACTATAAAATATATTCCTATTTCCAAAAAGATATTCCAGATTCCAAAATTACAACAATATATTATCTACTTCTTTCCTAGACTTTACTTAAAATTTGCATTTAGCAATTCAACACAGAAAGACTTCCGAAAGACGTAGCAAATATTGGAAAATTCATCCTCATTGCAATCAGTAGGCTTCAAAATGGAGGGTGGATGACCTGAAACAAGACACTGCAGATATTTCATAGCTAAAATACCACAGTCCGAGCCATTAGTCTGTTGAGGAGGATCTCTATAGATCCACAAATCCCATGTGGGCTTCAGAGTTGCACCCTCCCCAATAAGACTCCACATATCACTTCGTTCCAACAATAACGGGACATTTTTAACTATGTTCTTGAATGCTTCTTGTGTCAGCGAGCTTCTGTTACCCGTCGAGAGTGAATCATATACTACAATTACCTGCCTTTTTAACTCCAATGAATAACAAACCCAATGTAATGGCTGGACATGTCCAATTCCATACACTTTCTCTACACTATGCCAAGGTTTACCTCGCACACGAGGGAACTTGCCTTGCACATATGACATTATCCTTTGTATTGAAACCTCAACGTGCTCTGAAGATATTGTTTCCTGCAATGACACAGTTAATAATAATCATTATAATTGTCACAAAATTACATGTTCATATTCAAATAATATGAACATAAAAATAACGAAAGAAATCTCACCCATCCAAATTGCTCGATAGCAGTCCATTTGTCATCGAAAAGAAGTGGCGAGTGTTCAACTGTTCTGAGTAAATGATTCAACAAAGTGTCAACATGCTAAATTCAAAAATACTAATTTTAAATCGAGAATAAATGGAGTACAAACTATTGCAAAAAAATAAATATTGAAACACCTTACATCACTATCAAGTAATCCATGTTGTTGCCAGATTTTGTCAAACCATGAGGCATGTATATTTCCCATATATGGCACCTCAGTTGTTACTTTACTCCTGAAATGTATGCAAGAAAATGAACAAGAAAACCTACACATACTTATTGATATAAAATAATCAAGACGTGTTCAGTTTAATATCACTATTTACCCTTTTAACTTACTTTGAATCTCTATTCACACAATACCAACGGCTGAACTTATTGATGGAATCCACAGGTACAATGACTAGAGGAAAGGGTTTATCCTGGCCACAGAGTTTAGTCGGTAGAAAGCATCGTCCTTCATTTGTGGAAAATGGAGTTATAGGTTTGACTTCTTTCGCCTCTTTCAAAGTGCAGTCATCGTCTTCTTTCGGTGTATTATTCAATGTTTCAGTGAAGGCTTTTATTGACGAAGCTCGTGTCCCAATACTATTAGTCTTTCGAGCACATTTCACAGATGATGGTGAAGTTTTCTTGACAGATATAATATTTGCAGTACATATATCAGTGTTTTCTTCACAAGAGTCAAACATTTTGAAGTCATTATTTAGATGAGGCAATAATGAATCCATAGAAGTTTCATTTGGGAAATTGAAAACATTGTAACAAATTAAGAGATCCCTATCATTAGAAACTGACTCTTCATGATAAGCAATACTTTGAAGAGCAATGGAAGAGTCTTGAATACTTTCCTGTGAGAATTCTGCCATGTATCCTTTATTCTCTCGATTGGATCTGAACCTGCATTGTCTAGGTCCCATCATGAGCTCCAGATGTTTATCGTTCAATTTCTCTTCGACAGAAGATATTTTCTCCAAAATTAAACTCATCATCTTCGTTGCCTGCAAATGGAAATGGAGGGGTCATCATATATCCAATATGCTTAATATTGATTTGAGAAAAATAAGGATAATATAGTGGAGAAATGTTGTATTATGACTTTATATGCATTTACCCCAAGATTGATCACTTTAAAAGAATCAACTTACATGTTTTGAAATATCAACATCAGTAGACATTATGAAAACTGATTTTTGTGATTCTTCATTCATCCTAGGAGACCTCTGCAATCTTTGAGGACAATTGGTATTAATTCTTTCAATATTTTTTACATTTTTTGAAGTTTCACAATTATCATAAAATAGCTTTCTCTTCAATCTCTTTGGCTTGGGCAACAGTATCTTGCATTGTTGTAGCAGTTGGCCTATTTCAAGATCTGTGTTATTATTGTTGATTCCATAAGCTTCGATTAACTCAATCTCACCGGGTGTGTTCTCCATAGGTTTCTGCATGTTAAGAATGAAACAATTAGGAAAAGAAATATACAAGTTCTAAATTGGCATATGAATAAACTTAAATGGTTATATTACCAGAGATTGTGCAAATGAAATTGCAAAGTATGCGAGTAGTTCATTGTAACGGAAAAAATTATTGGCCCGCCAACGCAACATCCTAGGAAACTGATGTTCACATCCTCGAGGCCTTATTGCACAATGTAAAGCAACATCTGCATGTACTTCGTAGGCAAACACTTGAATTGCAAAGGTAAACCCATAGGCATCAAAAGTAGGCTTCTTATCATCAGCCAAACGATTATCTATAATTGTTTTGCAATTATGGCTGGCGGTCACAAGGAATTGATAGACTACAACTCCCCAAGGAAATTGATTAAATCTGTCCAAATCATCAACAAGGTGCAAATACTGCACCTCAATCCTCTTTCCTGTTCGATGTCTCAACAACAAGTAACTATATAACATAAGTAGTAATGCGAGTTTTAAGACCTTATCACCTTTTCCTCCAGAATCAGCACTCTCCTTTGCAAAAGCATCGTATACGTCCTTCACAAACAACTTTTGCTTCCCACCAAAAACATCAGAATGGATTGATGAAGACTCAGGGGGGTCCTCCCACTTTCCGAAACGTAATCCTGTAATGGTGAAGAATTCAGCAGGACCAAATTCTAGACGTCGCTCGTTTATCACGAAAGAAATCTGTCGCTGATGGATAGATTCTGGATCAATGTGTTTATACATTAAAAAAAGCAACTGCCCTTGAGATTGATTACAGTCCATACCAAGCCATGGACCGAAACAAGACTCCCTAAACCTTGTCAAGTTCTCTTTGTCTAATCCGCCACGTATATCACTTAAGTAATCACATTGATTTCGTGTGGATACATTTGCACCTGTTACCAAAAAATTGAAGCAGATATGGCACAATAGCTAACTGAACAAATTTGATTCAGACAAGATTCTCCAAGGAAGCTAGTTTGAATAAGTATTCTATCAAAGATTCAAAGGAACATATTACACAATTGAATTCACTCCACAGAAAATGGAACAAAAACAAGAAGACGCCTAAATTTTCAAACGGAAATTCAAAGACATGAAACCATCACCATCAAGTCATCTAAATATATCTAGGATATCTCTCAAGGCTAATAAGAGAAAAAATAACATCTTTTGCCCCTTTACTCAACATAAAAGAAAATCATAATCATGTCTCAGAACTAGGGTTTTAAAAAAAATCTATCTAAAGCAAGTCTCGACTTTTCAAAACCAACTAACACAAAATTAACCAACATCGTAGAAATAATTTGGGCTAAAATGAAATAATAAACCATTTCCTCCAAAACAAAAGCTAAAATAAAGACGCTAACCTGTGGTACACAATTTTTCCTTCTTAACTGTCATTCTTAACAAGATGGAATCAGGGAAACACTTTTTCGTTGTCGAAACGTAGGACCCCGGAAACAGCTACAAACAGAAAATACAGAACTCAAAGATTAAGGATATGAAACTGCAAATCAACACCCAAGTCCACATAACAGGGTATAAAGCGCAATAAAGAATAACCTAAATTTGTAGAGTTAACAACTACTACTTCGAAACTTTCTTCTCCTATTCGCAAGAGAAAATCGTCTCTCTGTTACGGTTTCAAGTTTTCCACCGAGAAAGAAGAGAAACAAGAGAGCGGGAATGTTTCAATATGGAATTTTCATTTTGTTTTATTCTGGGTTTGCCTTGTACAGTATATGTTTTGCAATTGATTTATGTGGCATTTTTGTAATTAAGATAGTATAGTATGGTCATTTGTTTGTATTTATATAGGAGTTTGCAAAATAAAATAACAGGTGGATTTTTTCAGACCCATATTTTTTAAATAATTTTAATTAAAGATAAAGTGTAGTGTTTAATATTTTGATACAGATTTTATTTTATATTTTCAAATTAAAGAATCATAGTTCTATAAAATGAAACATATTGATGATTGATCTTAAATGAAAGATCATATCTATATATTTACTTTGGTATAAAGATCGTAGACGTCCAAGACAAACGATTATAATAAATTAAATTAATATGTTAGTTTAAATGATAGTATAATACCTCTAATTATGTCATTTTGAAAGTAGTGAAATTAGTTTTCGTTTTCACGAATCCACTAATTCGGGATTTACTCTTCGACTAATGGATTTCACGTTTCACTAATTATTTTAGAATAAACACCGTTTCGACTCGATTAGTAACTAATCAAGTGATATCCCTTTTCGTATCACCAATCCACTAATCCGAGATCGATCCTTCAAATAGTGGATATCACGTTTCACTAATTATCGGAGAATATACACCGTTTCGACTCGATTAGTAACTAATCAAGTGAAATCCCTTTTCATTTTCACCGATCCACTATTCCGAGATCGACTCTTCGACTAGTAGAGTTCACGTTTCACTACTAATTAATGAGTAATGAAGTCAAATCGATTTTCGATTTTACTAATCTACTAATTCCGGATTAACTCTTTAACTAGTGGGTGTCATGTTTTACTAATTACGATGAGAACTCCACCAAATCTACTCTACTAATGAGTGTCGAAGTGAAGTCCCATTTCAATTCTACTAATATACCAATTCCTGTGGAGTTCATGTTTCACTAATTATCCGAGAATAAACACCGTTTCGACTCGACTAGTAACTAATCAAGTGAAATTCCTTTTCGTTTTCATTCATCCACTAATCCGGGATCGAGTCTTCGACTAATGGACTTCACATTTCACTAATTATTCGAGGATCTCCACCGAGCCTCGATTAGTGGCTAATCAAGTGAAATCAGCTTTCGTTTTCACTATTCCACTAGTCCAAGATCGCCTCTTCCATGAGGAGAGACATCACATTTCAATAATTATCTGAGGATCTCCACCGATTCAACTCGATTAGTGACTAATCAAGTAAAATCGGCTTTTGTTTTTACTATTCAACTAATCCATGATCGCCTTTTCGACTAGTTGGACTTCACATTTCACTAATTATTCGAGGATTTTTACCAATTGGACTCGATTACTGACTAATCAAGTGAAATCAACTTTCGTTTCACTATTCCACTAATATAAAATCTTCGACTAGTGTATTTCACGTTTGACTAATTATCCGAGAATCTCCACCAATTCAACTTGATTAGTGATTCGTTTTAACTAATCCACTAGTCTTGGATCGAATCTTGTAGTAATGGACTTCACGTTTCACTAATTATCTAAGCATTCCCACTGATATAACTCGATTAGTAATTAATCAAGTTCATCAATGCACGTTAGATTTGCTAGTGCCCTCAAAAGTTTATACTCCCTCCGTTTTTTTTTAAGTATCCCGATCAACAAATCACAAATAACAAAGAAATGTGTAAATTTACATTTTAACTTCATTTATTATTCTTTTTTTCTGCACACCACCTAATATATAACATTAATTATAGGGGTAAACTTGGAAAAATATAACTATTATGTTATCAAATTTCGAAATGGGACACTTAAAACAAACGACAAAAATAGTAACTAGGACACTCAAAAAAACGGAGGGAGAAATTTTAAAGATAAATAGTCATTTTGAAATAAAATTAAAAATGGAAGGTATTTAAAATTATAATATTTATTCAAAATATTTTAGGGTAACTAATTTTTTTGGTCGATTTATTTCTTTGACGATAATTGGTAGAATCCAATCCAATTAACAATAGTCTTAATAATTATAATTGCCATTAACAATACTTACCGATAGTTTGCCATTATAATTTGTGCCGATAATTTATGCCTGTATATGCAAGTTTCGAATGTTAAGGGTCCCACAGCCAAAAAGCAAAAAGTTGTTTTAACGGAGGAAGTAACGTCGTGCAAACTAAAGAATGAAACATTAAAATTATATCATCACTGTTCACTTTCCACGTGGCCTCCATCCAGGCTGCTTGTGCAGTGCACTTCGGTGTTCAGTAGAATTTACCATTTTCTTCTCCCATTCCAGTCGGGACTTGTCTGTCTCGAACTCTCTCTCTGTAATCGCGATCATACTCCCTCTCTCGAACTTGTGATTTCCCACCCTTCTTCTCCGGATATAGCTCCGCGCGACCGGCGTCGCCATCGACTAGCCGTCGCTATCGGGCTGCTGTTTCTTATCTCCGCTGGCACCATTTTCCCCCAATTCGAATTTTGGGGTAGAAGCCCTAATCGAATTGGGGCGGAGCTGCTACTACTCCGGCGCGGTGATCGTCGACTTCATCCGGTGTCGCCGTCTTCGCGGCTGTCCTCCCCTTTTCTTGCGGTGGTTTTGCCCTAAATTCGATTTTGGGGATTCTTTCCTAGTTCGCAAGTTTGGGCAAAAATCGCCCCTTTCGGTTTTTCCGGCGATTCACGCCGCTTCCGGCCTCGGGTTGGAGTCTCGTCGCCGTTGCGGTGAGACGGCACCCACTCGGAGCAACTCCCGCAACCGGCCTTCTTACTCTCCCCGGATCTCGATCCGGAAATTAAAATCCCTCAACCTTTGAGGGCACACTCGCCTCTTTCCCTCTCGCGATTTCGACGACGTGCCTCCGCCGCCGTCGTCCTTGGAGCAGAGCTGAGCCTCGTTCGCCGTCATCTCTCGACTCTTTTTTTTTTTAAGAAGTTTTATTTAATAAAAACATTTACTGATTCTTGTTTTTCTTTATTGCAGGTTCGGCGATGGCTGCGACGAGGGAATGGTGCTGCTGGTGCCTCTCTTCTCCGACCGGCCTCTATGCCGTCGAGGCCAAAGCCTCGACGAGGTTCGAATTCCCTTGCTCTTTCTTTTATCTTTTCGTTATAAAGTATTGCAATATAAGTATAGTAGTAAGTCGATTCTTATGCCTTGAATCTGTTAAATCATGCTATGTTTCCTAGATTTGATAGAATCTTTTATGAAACAAGCTATACATGTATAACTGCGATAACTTTTGTTCTCCGATTGCTGAAAACGGAAATGAAACTTGATGGTTTATACTCTCTTTAGAAATGCTACCGTGAATACATTTTGTTATAAAACTTGCGATCTTCGCCATGATTGAAGGTAGAAAGCATACTACTTTGTTTGTTTTACGAGAGTAGATAATTCGTTTCAAGTCTTAACATGCTTGCTACGTTCTTCTCAAAAGGTTTAGGCTCCGATTATGCTTAATCGCCTATGTTTATGATTGGTGGGGTAGGGTCTATATTTTCAGAAACAATACGCTTAATAATGTGTTCTAGGATATCAAAACACATACTTGTGATTAGGTTTCTTGTAGTAGCATGCTTGGAATTCTAACATGTGTTTTAAGACCACCTAATCATACTTAATGTTTGAACAAAAGCATGCTTGAATTAGATAACAAGAATTTACTTGCTCTAAGTGTATACCTTAGTGTTGAAGTGTTAAGGGTTGTGGCTGTGAGGAAAAGGGATGGAGCTCTGCTCCTGCTTTCCTCTTCCTTCTACTGCGGCCTCTTCCCACACTCCTAATTTTCTCTCTATTTTTTTTTCTCTGTTTCAAAGTTTTTGGTAAAGTATGTGGTGAGGTGTATTGCTGTTTGGTTTGGGGGTATATATGCTGTTTGTGTGTTTAATGGTTGCACCAATAATTCTCATACACTCGCTTCATTTAATACTAACACATTTGCCTTCACTACATTAATGGCTAATTCTCTTTTCCCTTGTGCAGTCCTTGGCCCAAGGAACTAAGCTACGGGGCATCTCTCTTGTGCAGAAGCTGGGAGCACCTATTTCTTTTATTTGTTCCCTTATTAAGTGTATATATTTGTATGTATAAAGATCTATTAATGGCTGCCTACATTGGCTTTGGGAAATGTAATTTACAGCTTGTATCTCCATTAATGCTGCCTACAAAGGCTTAGTGTAGTTGTGTATTTGTAGTAAATTGTTTGAAGGCAAAAGTAATTAATGCCCTCTTGTAGTCTGTACACTTGAGCTTCGGTTGATCTCGATTAATCTCCCGTAATAAATTAACTAATGGGTTTGGCCCAATAATTAACGCTTAATGGGCTCGGCCCAAGATGAATTAGTAATATGGGCTCGACCCATCTACTTACTAATGACTCATGGATAGTTAATCGAAAATTAGAATCGAATTAACTTATCGAATATTGAAGAAGTAAATAATTACTTAGTCAAAATCGAAACTAGTGTTTACCAAGTTAATCGATGAACGATCACTGTTTGGGACATCAAGTAGCTACTTGAGTTCATATTGAAATTTCATATAAAGAAATCCATTATACATAAGTAAAATTAAATCACCAAGAGTGAAATAATTTCTTCTAATTATTTCTTAAAGTAGATAGGAAAATACGGGGCGTTACATACTACGATAGGAATGGAGAGGCCCGTGGCCAGGAAGATCAGGGTGACCGTACTTGGATAAAAGAAACTGGGCCCAAACAGAATCCTGAGCACGAAACCTCCACCACAGCTTGAAGCTAAAGGCCGAGACCAAATCGCGAAGACAGCGAAGCCCTAGCCTACCTTCTTCA
Source organism: Mentha longifolia (assembly GCA_001642375.2). NCBI lineage: Eukaryota > Viridiplantae > Streptophyta > Magnoliopsida > Lamiales > Lamiaceae > Mentha > Mentha longifolia. The sequence goes on from CM038114.1 coordinate 9,216,489, forward strand.
ACTGGGTGGCAGATCTTTTTCCAAGCGATCCAGTGAGCCTTCCTGGAGGTCTCAGTCGAGTTCCAGAGAAAACGGGCCATGACCTGCTCCAACATGCGGAGGGCTTTCTTAGTCGGTTCCATGACCTGCAGATAGTGCAAGGGGATCATGCTAAGCGTGCTTTTGAGGGCTAGTCTCCCACCAAAATTGAGATGTCGGTGGGACCAACTGTGGACACGCACGCTCATTCTCTGTCTGAGGTCAATGAAGAGGTCAGTCTTCATGTGGCCCCTGTAAATGGGGATCCCAGATAGAAGAAGGGAAGGAAGCCCTGCTGAAAGCCCGTGGAGAGATGAATCAGTTCCCCCACTCTTCCTCATGCTTGGGGGCAATGAAGAAGTTGCTCTTTCGGAGGTTAACGGATTGACCTGAGGCAGCCTAGTAATGTCGGAGAAGGGACATGATGTACGCAAGGGTGTCGGGGTGAGATTAGGTGAAGATGAGAACATCATCGGCATAAGCCATATGGGTGAGAGGGAAACGTGTACTGCTGGTGTTGAAGCGCAGATGTCTTTGAGGGGTCATGAGAGAGTTAAGGGCTCTAAACAGGTAATCAGCAGCAAGCACAAAGAGGGATGGAGAAAGAGGGTCCCCCTGGCGCAGACCACGAGAGGAGGGGAAGAAACTGGCGGGAGAGCCATTGATCAACACCGAGAACCAGCAGTGCTCAGTGCACCGTCTGATCATGCTGATCCGTCTGCAAATCTAGAGGGTTTGCTATATATATACCACTTATTTAGGGTTTTACTTTAGTTCATACAGTAATTTTTTTGAAGACCACAAAATGTATTAAGACTTTTAATGATATGATGGGCTAAATTAATTTTTAGACACTTAAAATGCACATCGACCCAATAGAAGTTAGAAGCCCATTAGCAAAATACTCTCTCATAATTATGCTTTTTTTTCATTTTTTTTTTTTCATTTTGTAATGTTTCGTTTTCTATCTTTTCTTTTTTTTATTTTATTTAATGGAATCTTTCATAATGCACTATTACTAATTTGATGTTGACTTATTAAATTTGTGATGCTTTCTAAAATTTGTTTAATATTTCTTGCGTATTACTACATGTTTTTGACAAATATTAGTATTTTCTTACAATAGCTCGACACAAAAAAAAAAAAGCCACCATGATGGATGATTGTGAAAAAAATATTAGGCATGAAGAAAATTAGTTACCAATTTTTTTTTATATTGTTAAGTAAATTTTTATTCGATAAATTTGTTATGTTTACGATTAAATATAAATTAATTTATGATAAAATGTATACAATTGTTATATTTATCATACGATTATAAATATTCTTACATTTTTTTTAAATTTATTTTTGCAGTTAACATGGATCGCACCCTAATGCTCAACAAAAATCAAAGACAATCACTTTCTCATATTGGACTATTCTTGCCAAGACTATTTTTCACGCATGAGCAATTATATGTTGCTAATTATGAGTACGAAGACGTCGTGGACTGAAAATTTTGATTTTTGAAGAAAAGACTATATAAGGAAGTGTTTTAAAATATATAATATCATGTTTTATTTCGTGCATTGGCCTAATGTATTGTTTCTTAAAGTATTTAATTGTAATTTTTATCTGTAATATTTATATTTAATTGCTTTTGATTTCTGTACGTTTTAAGATTGTCGTGTATCACACAAGTGGATATACTAGTTTCTAATAACATGGGAAGGTAAAGGTAACAGTAGAAATTGCCCCCCAAAAAAAAAAAAAAAACAAAAACAAAACTAATCATTTTGTTTATATATATATATATATATATATATTTAAAATAAATACGATTATACTATCAAAGAAAAAGAATTACAGTAAATGCCAAACCCAAAACCCCCAATCCCCTGCTCCTCCCTGCCGCCCCCTCTCTCTCTCTCCCGCCGATCGCGCCATTCTCCTTCGCCGGCTGGAAATTCTAGAATTGATTTGATGTATTGACGAACTTCTATTCTTTTCGGAGTCTGGTGTATGGTTGAGTGGCCGAGAGAATATTCTGATTTCTGCCGACGAGTTCGCCAAAAATATTGGCATTGAAGAAAGTCGGCTGAATATATTCACTACCCCCAAGCGTTCATTTTGAGGTAATATTCGTGAATTTGATCTGTGTTTTCCGCTTAGAGTTTGAGTTGTGGATGCAAATTCAATTCATGGGTGCTTGATTATGTTTCAGAGATTTTGATTTTGAACACTGCTTCTGGATGGGGAAATCGAAGACAAGTGAACCCCGAGGCCCGGATCGGCTCAGTGAGTTGCCCGACTCGGTAATATTTCACATCTTATGGTTTGTTCCGATGAGTGATGTTATTAAGACAGCATTTCTATCTAAGCGCTGGAGAAACCTTTGGACCATCACCACCTGTATTAATTTCATTAATGTTGTTGTTGTTGATGATGATGATGATGATGATGATGATGATGGTGTTAGACTTAAGAAAGCCGAGAATTATACAAATGAATTTCGAAACCTTATTAATAGGGCTTTATTATGCTGGAATGGGGAAAGACTTCTGAAGTTCAGGGTTGCTTTGTCTGATAAGCTGGAGAGGTCGAGGCCAATACATGATGACGTTGATGTGTGGTTGCGATTTGCCATGAAAAATAAAGTCGAAGAATTATATCTGCATTTGCGCAGCAAAATTATTTCATCAGAGGATATTTATTATGAGGAAGATGATTACTGGGTGCCACAGTTTCTATTCTCATGCTCATCTCTTAAAGAATTATCTCTCAGACATTGTAATTTTAATACTAACATGAATGTGGAGTGGAATCAACTCAAAAGCTTAACAATTACTGATAGTTTTGAGGTCACTAATCATCTGGTTAGCCAAATATTGTCTGGTAGCCCTCGATTGGAAGTCTTTATCTTGTCTTTTGCAGACAGAGGCGAAAGCTTGAGTATCCGATCTAGAAGTTTGAAAAGGCTGTCTATTTACAAGTTTTTATATGAGCGGGACCATCTATACCGCTATTCAGCTCAGAGTGGAGAAATATGGATGGATACGAAGCTGAAAATCAGGACCCCTAATCTTGAATCATTAGAGATTAAAGGAATTCCATATGGTGGTTATTTGCTTAACGATGTTGCATCTCTAACCCATGCAACACTTGGGTGTTCTGGTCTGCATTTTCTTTATGAGGATCATGAGTATGCCTTGACCACAGGCGATTTTCTTGGAGACATATACAGTCGAATTCTTCCCCACATCCAACATGTTGAACATGTCACATTGTTATTCTGTTGCATGAAGGTTTGGTTTTTTTTTTTTTTAACTATCTTCCATGGCTTATAGTTTATATTAGATTCATACAGAGTAACAATGAGTATGGAAACATCACACTAGTTTTAATTGTGCTTAATAATTTACCTTTTCCTTGCTAGCTCTACTTATGCGACTACGAATTCCGCTACCTTATGATAGCCAGAGTTACTGTTTCTTTGTTGCAACAATGTCTTCTTTGCTGATTAATATATTAAGGTTATCTCTGTTTATTTGGCGATGAACTCCAATGTTTCTCTTTTTCCTGCAATTCTATTTTTAATAATTTACATACTGCCTTGTAGACTTTGCTTTGTTTTCTCATAGCTTGAAACCAATCGAAGAACTGCAGCTAGGTAAAATGTGTTGCATTGTTGTACTAACGATAAATGATGATGAAGTATAGACATTCTGTAAATTCGAGATTTATTACTGTAGCATTCATCGAATTGATGCTTGCCTTTTATCTTTTCTTGACCTTTGCTTCAATAAGCTATTCCTCTTATCTTTAACACCAGGTGCTTGGAGCTATGAAAAAGAGATGCATGCATTCATCTTTATCTAATGTGAAGTCCCTGCAGATTGGGTATGGTTTCAATGACTATGAACAGTTAGTAGTTCTTCTTGAGAGTTTCCCTCAGTTGGAGACATTAGTTCTTCAAGCTAGAGAAGAGGATGAGCACCATGATGAACAAGATTCTCTCAAGTTCGACTCCATGAGCCAGAGCCACCTCAAGTTTTTTGAAGCCACTCTTCCTAATTCTTTTCTCCTGAAGCTGAAGAGAGTTGAGATTTCTTGGTCTGAGGGTGATAGCATATTTCCGTTTATGGAGATTGTGTTGAAATTCGCGAGCAAGCTAGAAAAGATGATTTTCCGAGTAAAAGAAATTAAGCCACCTTCACCACCTTCCTCACCTTCAGACTCTTCATCTCCTTCACCTCCTTCACCATCATCAAACCCTTTGGTTTTGGCATCACAGAAACTGTTGAAGATGCAGAGAACCTTTCCTAAATGCACAATTGATATACTGTGAGCAGCGATCTTACCAAGTTACCATAAGAATGCCACATGATTCCAGGTTACTAACTCGTGGTCCTCGTACAAGGGTAATACTTTTGATGTACGTTTCTTGTACATATTTTGCTACGCTCTTAGCTTGGGAGATTGATGTTACTTTCTATCGTTGAATTACCTTTCCAGTTTCAGTTTTTTTTTTTTTTTTCCCCCTTTTATGTAGGGATGATAATTTGGGTTTGGGTTTTTGGGTAGGGACAAAAATACCCGAGCCCGAACGGGTTTTTGGGAACCCGAAATCCGAAAAATTCGGGTTCGGGGTCGGGTAGTGATATTTAAAAGTTTCGGTTTTCGGGTATACCCGAACCCGAAAAAAAAATCCCGAAATACCAAAATTTATATTTAAATTAATTATAAAAAAAATTAATAATAGAGTTAATAAAAAAAAAAAATTAATAATGAATAATTAACTTAACAAATTAACATTTAGACTTCAGCCATGACTCTCATTCTTATTTCTTTATTTGATGTTTTATCAATTATGCAATTGTCTACATAATATCCTCATAAACTATTGATATGCATTATTTAGAATAGAAAAAAAAAATCTAAAAAAATAAAATACGCTTTTTTCCTTTTATATTTTTGGGTTTTTTCGGGTATCCGAATACCCGAATGGACCCGAACGGGTATTAGGTTACCCGAAAATATTTTCAGGTTCGGGTTCAGATAGTAAATTTTAGAATTTTCGCGTTCGGGTACCCGAAATCGGACGGGTACCCGACCCGTACCGAATTACCATCCCTACTTTTATGTTTCATTTTGGGGATTATAATTGCTTATCAAGGTCAGTAAAGCAATTTGACAATACTGGAGTATTATGCTCTTTCGATTTGTGGCACATTCCACAAACTATCCCATTAACGTATGAATATATTACAAATCTATCAATAACTACCCGTACGTTAAAAATAAGAAACTATGTATAAATACAATAAATAATATGCTACTCCAACTTTTGTGGGTACTTTTATTGTTTTTTCGATTTGACATTATTTTTTTTTAATTTTTGTTGTTTTATATTCTAGTATGATAGAAATTAATAGACTCACTAAATCTATAAAATAAATTTTTTAAAAAATAAAGTTTGATTTGTCTTATTACTCATTTTCGAAGTTACAAGAAAAAATGAACGAATCGAGTTTTGATTTTTATTTATTTTGTAGATTTAATAATTTTATATTAATTTTTATGATACCAGAATATAAAACAACAATAAAAATTAAAAAAATAATAATAATATCAAATAGAAAAAACGAGAAAGGTGCTCATGAAGATGTTCATTATTGAGAGAGTAACGTATCATTTCTCGTACAAATACATTGTTCCCTCCGTCCCACTATATTAGTCTCATTATTAGTCTCATTTCGTGAATATATGTGAGGTATAAAATATTGAAATAAGACTAATATAGTGGGACGGAGGAAGTAGAAATAGCACAAACTATCCCATATACTAATGGGAGGCTTTTACTCCACACGTTTATTGTAGTAATCAAACACATGACATGACCTCTCAGAAAAGAGAAATTCGAGCACCTTAACCTTGGCACTTGAACAAAATTTCATTGGATTGGATTGAAGTACTTCCTCCATTCATAAAAATAGTGATATGTTGCTTTGGTAGGAAACTTTTTATAGTGGAAAAATTACACCATGTGTGATTTTAATATAAATAAAATGAAATGATGTTGTAGGAAGCTTGTGGGGGCATGGTTGATTATTTATTTATTTATTTTATAACGAGGATAAAAGTATAAATATTGTGTGGATATATGTCCAAAACAAGAAAGTTGTCACAGTTTTTATTATGTATATATGAACCAATAAAAAAAGTACTAAAATTACTAGAGTTTTCGAAGACAATGAAGTTAATCTAAAAAAAGTCCGTATTCGCATACTTCTTGCAAACCTAAAGGGACTACCTCCAAAATCTATTCGTTTGGTTAGAGACTATTGTGCTTTAAGATCCGCTCAATTGGTTAGAGACTCGTGCTTCGAGATCTGCTCAATTAGTTAGAGACTCGTGCTGATAACGTATTGTAAAGTAAATATTGTAGAGCATATAAGAAGAACACATGAACAAGTGTATGTTATGTACTTTTTTCCTCTACTAAATTTTTCCCACAGGTTTTTTGCGTAGAGGTTTTTAACGAGACATAAACATCACGTCGTAATATCATATCCAAGGGGGAGTATTGTAAATATTTATTTATGGACATTACTTATTGTTAGATAGGGTTTTTCTCTATTGTATATATATTTCTTATTAACCTTATTTGTAATATGGAGAACACTAATTTAATGAGAAAGCCGCCGTCTCTTTTCTCTTCTCCGCGTCTTCTCCTTTCCTCTTCTTATTCTTGTGTTTTTCTTCTATGCTCTACAATATTTATTTTACAACAAAAATTACATTTTGAATGCAACCTAAACTTATAAGGTTTTTTTATTTTAATTTATACAGGGTTCTTTGTAAGACGTGAAAAATAAAAATATTTCGTCTTAGGCCCTTCTAATTTGTTGATAAAACCAATCTTCTTTCTAGTTTGTTTGCTAAAATGATTTTCTTTTAAGCCAATCTTATTTGTTGATAAAAGTGATTCTTCTTTGGGTTAATTATAATTTATGTCCTCTAACTTTTAATAATTTTTTATTTATAACTTCAAATTCAACTTGCTGTATTTCCACTTATTTTGTTGATATTCTAAATTTTCAGTAGTTTTATTTTTGAATGGTTGCAAAAATCTAAAATGTTTAACTCGTTTAGCTTCTCGAGACAACGTTATGCTCCAATGTCCACCGTGGGCATGCTTAATGTGCCCACGGATGACGTGATATTGGAATATATAAGGAAGTTAATAAAAACCCTACCAAAAATAATTAAACCATACTATAAAAAACTAAACATTAACATAAAAAACTAAACCCTAAAAGGAAAAATTGTAGACGTAGCACTACCACATCACCGGTGAGTATATTAAGTGTGTCCACGGGGAGCATTTCTATTAGGATTATAGCTTCCCAAGACAACGTTATTTTGACATAAGGTGACAAGGTAAATTCCTTTCTCATATCAACAGAAGACAGAAAAAAAGAAAAAAAAAAAGGAAAAAAGATATTTAAAAAATATTAGTAAAATTTAAAATATTGACAAAATAAATTGAATTGGGATATAAATAAATAAAAAATAGTCGAGAGTCACTATAATTAACCCTCCTAATTTGTTGATAAAGTCATTCTTTTTTTACACACCTCTTTTTACATTCTTCCCCATGGTAGGTTCGATATACAAACATGTGTATTACACACAGCATATATGAGCCCTCTACGTGTATCATGTAAGTGGAACGCGTTCGAGTGAAATAAATTTAAATGGTTATTCACATAATTTTTGTTATTTTATTATTATTATTATTAAGGGTAACATAAATTGTTTTGGTGAGAGGTTTTTGGCACTTTTGCATGTGGTGGGGTCCCTAATAATCAAGTGTGTGTGATTGTAGTACTGTAGTCACTCCGTCTCAATTCAATGGTCCATTTTTATTATTTTATACTTCACATATATCCAATTTAGAGAACCATTGAATTGGGACGGAGGTATAATTGTCAACTGGGCTGGGCCGGCCCGGCCCAACCCAGACCCGCATCGACCCACCAGTATTTATGACCAGCCCGGGCTAGGGCTGAGTTTTGTTGAAAATAAGGCCACTTTAGGCCCACTTAGTGCAAGCCCGCCACAAGCCTGGGTCGTGCCCAGGCTTAGGCCTGAAAAAAGCCCAATAGGGGACCATTTCGACAGAGCAACCTAGCCCAGCCCGCACCATCTGTTGAACTGGGCCGGCCTGGGCCAGCCCATAACGGGCTTAGGCCGGTCCGACCCAATTGACACCTCTAGACGGAGGGAGTATTTATTAATTTAAACAAATACCTCAAAATAGTCATTTTGATAAAGCAAAGATAAATTTTAGCCACTAATAAAAAAATATGCAAATTTTAGCCAACTTTACAATTTTACCCCTATTCTATTAATAGTTGTTAAATTGTATCATCATAAAATATTAAATGAATAAAAAAAAGTAAAGCAAAAATTTTGAAAAAAGAAAAAAGGCTATCACTCAGGCCATACAATGCGGGTAAGTCTTGAAAATCAAAATAAGTGGATTAACTAAGTCTTGTAAAGCAAAATAAGTGTACGGGGCCGGACTGAGAGCGATTTCAGTTCCCCAGACACACAACATGAACGAGCTATGTGTTGGAAATTTGGTTTTTGACCAAATAAATAATAACAAATATTTAATTTATTATATAAATTAAATATTAGATTATTGTTCTACTCGCGGAGTAGATGAGCGTGGTATATTTATAGGCTCAAAACCGATTTCCGGTGAGTGAGATATAAATGTTCAAAGTTTGGTGGAGAGTTACTTCATTAGTTAATGAAGTGTAAGTTATACCACATTGATTAAATATTAATGTGGTGGGCTGTTTAAAAGTGTTTAAACATGTGGGCTTAATAACAAGTGGGCCAAGTAAGTGGATAAGTGTGTGGTTGGGCTCTCGCGTGAGCACACACTCGATCCGGCCCCGCCGTCCGTGCCACACGGCACGGACGGCTCGGGCTCGGGCCTCGGGCCTCGGGTTCGGGTTCGGGTTCGGGTTTCGTGGCCGTGGACTTGGATCTTGACAATTGGTCCTTTGGGTGGTCCTTTGGGCCTTTGGCTTGGGCTTGGGGTCTTGTGTACTATATTTTTTGGACCACAAAATATATAGTATTTTGGGCCATGTGGAAGCCCAATTGCCCAGCCCAATTCTAATGAGGCCTACCCGTCCAGCCCATCCGGAAGAAGACTCTGGAAGATGTCTCTTCAGCTGAACAGTCAGCCTCTTCCACTCCACCACTAACCCACTACCTTAGTGGCTGTTAATGCCTTTATGGCATTGATGTCCCTACTGAATGAGCAGCCTATAAATAGAAGGCTCTGCAGGCCATTCTTGGACACACAACCACAACTCAAAGCATTTTGCATCATCTCTTCTACAACATTCAGTTTTTGAGCTCAGTTCCTTCGCCTTTTATTTCCAGTTCGCCGGAGCTTCTTAGTTTGCGGTGCTGCTACTAAGAAGACGAGAAGTCGTTTTATCTTTGGGGACAAAGCGCCAAATCCGTGAGCACTACCCGGGGCGTAATTCGTCTTGCGGAAAGAGGATTTCCTCGACTCGACTTCAAATTTCATTTTGTTTGTAGTTTTTCTCATTTCACTTGTAATCTTCGATTATTCTATTCTAATTGTACGCCCGGCAAGTTCTACACTTCCTACAATCGCAAGACGAATTACCCTTGCCGTTCTAAGGAGTTTTGAATCAACTATTCGAAGATGACAAGTGCTGCAGCTTCCACCGACTCGTCCATTGAAGCTTCGACATTACCATCTACTATGTCGTCAACTGTTCCATCAACCATGTCAACGCCGTTGCCAACCTTCACTACTGCATCGGCAATGAACTCCAACACTGGCGGTTCAACCGGAGGCTCGACGATGCCTTCAAGTTCGTGGGTTTGGAGTAACCCGTTTTTGTCAAGCGGTGGTTCCGCTTCAAGCGGCACCGTGGGTTCCACTTTTAGTGGAACTGTTGGAGCGCCATTCATGGGCTCGACTGTGGGGGCGGCCTATGGGCCTAACCCAAATGGCTCCCTTATGGGAGCAAACTCGGCACCAAGGGTGATGCCACCCGCCGAGAAGCCGCCGAAGTTTAGCGGAGTTGACTTCAAAAGGTGACAACAAAAGATATTGTTCTACTTGACAACATTGGGAGTGGCAAACTTCCTCACGGAAGATGAGCCGGATGCGCCAAATGCCAATGAGGTGAACTTTCATGTTCGTGCCTTGTATGACAATTGGCGCAATGAAGACTATTTGTTACAAGAATTTCATTCTCAACGCCTTGGATGATAGTTTGTACAATGTGTACTCTGGTGTCAACACCTCCAAAGGAATTTGAGAGGCGTTAGACAAAAAGTACTGTAGCGATGATGCGGGTACGAAGAAGTTTGTTGTAGCCCGGTACTTGGACTACAAGATGGTCGATTCTCGACCGATGATGGAGCAAGTACAAGAGTTTCAACTCATTGTGCATGACGTCCAAGCTGAGGGGATGGTCCTTCCGGATGCGTTAGTTGTGACGACCGTGATTGAGAAGCTACCCCCAAATTGGAAAGACTTCAAGAGCTACCTCAAGCACAAGCGAAAGGAGATGACTCTTGAAGACTTGATTGTGAAGCTACGCATCGAGTCGGATGTGCGCGATCAAGACAAACCAAAGGCACCGTCTGATGCCAAGGTGAACTTGATGGAGAAAGACGGTCCCTCCAACAAGCGTGATCGCCCAAATACCAAAGACAAAGGCAAGGCGAAGGGACCATCGAAGAAGTTTGATGGTGATTGCTACAATTGTGGCAAGCATGGGTATACTGCGAAGGACTGCAAGAAGCCCAAGAACAAGAAGAAAAAGAAACATGCTGCCAACGTCGCCGAAAAAGATGGCGAGTGGGTGAAACAAGACTTTATTTACGGCTGTGGTCACCGAGGAGGTCAACCAAGTCGAAAAGCCGGGAGGCTGGTTCATCGACACTGGCGCTACTGCGCACGTGTGTGCCGATAGGAACAAGTGTGTTACCTATCAAGTTGTTGAGGGGAGGAAGCTCAACATGGGGAACCAAGCTTCGTCCGTGGTTGTCGGAGTTGGAGATGTGGTGCTAAAGCTTACATCCGGGAATTCTCTAACTTTGAAGAACGTGCTGCATGTTCCCGACATCCGAAAGAACTTGGTCTCGGGCTCTATTCTAGTTAACAAGGGGTTTAGACTAGTTTTTGAGTCTGACAAGTTTATTTTGTCAAAGAGTGGTACTTTCCTTGGAAAAGGTTACCTCTCTGATGGTCTCTTTAGGTTGAATGTATTGGCTATACGCCATGTACCAAAATCTATTGAGAGTAATAATGAAAATGCTATTACTTCCTCTTACATTGTTGAGTGCTCTAATTTATGGCATTGTAGATTAGGACATGTTAATCTAAATGCTATAAAACGATTAGTAAATTTAGATTTACTAAAGTTAAATGAAGTTAACACTCAAAACAAATGTGAAGTTTGTGTTGAGGCAAAAATGACAAAACCACCGTTTCATTCGGTTGAGCGGAGCACGAAACCCCTTGATTTAATTCACACCGATGTGTGTGATTTAAAGTATGTGCAAACTCATGGTGGTAAGAAGTACTTTATCACGTTCATCGATGATTGCACGAGATATTGTTATCTTTATCTTTTAAGAGGTAAAGATGAGGCTATTGAAGCATTCAAACACTTCAAGAATGAAGCCGAAAATCAACTAAGTAGTCGAATTAAGAGTGTTCGAAGTGACAGAGGTGGCGAATATGTCGCTCCGTTTGAGGAATTATGCAACAAAAGTGGTATAATTCATCAAACGACGGCTCCATACTCACCTCAATCAAATGGCGTTGCTGAACGTAGAAATCGAACTCTTAAGGAGATGATGAATGCTTTGTTGATTAGTTCAGGGTTGCCCCAAAATATGTGGGGGGAAGCTGTCTTGACAGCCAACTATATATTAAACAAGATTCCACTCAAAGGTAAAGATGTTACTCCTTATGAGTTATGGAAAGGTTGGAAACCGTCGTACAAATACCTTAAAGTGTGGGGGTGTTTGGCGAAGGTTGAAGTGCCTCTACCTAAACAAGTTACAATTGGCCCTAAAACGGTTGATTGTATCTTTATTGGGTATGCACATAACAGCAGCGCCTATCGCTTTGTTATCCACAAGTCGGAAGTACCCGACATGACTGTGGGTACAACGATCGAGTCAAGGAATGCAATATTCTTTGAACACATATATCCTTGTAAAGACAAGGGTAATGTAGAAACCAATTCTAGCAATAGAATTGAAGGTGAAGCCACGAGTTCTAAATCCGAGGATGAAGAACCTAAGTCACGCAAACGACAAAGGTCTAATCCGGAAGATAGTGAACTGAGACGTGGTAGTAGAGTTCGGAAATCAAAGCAATTTGGTCCGGATTATGTAGTGTTCATGTTGGATCAAGAACCTACGACGATCAAAGAAGCTTTTTCTAGATCAGACAGTCCGCTTTGGAGAGAAGCGGTACAAAGTGAAATTGAGTCCATTAGGCAAAACCACACTTGGGTGTTGGTTGATTTGCCCGAAGGGTGTAAACCCTTGGGGTGCAAATGGATCCTTAAAAGGAAATACAAAGCCGATGGATCAATTGACAAGTACAAGGCCCGTTTGGTTGTCAAAGGGTTTAAGCAGAAAGAAGGGTACGATTATTTCGATACCTATGCTCCTGTAACAAGGATTACATCCATTTGGGTGCTTCTCGCAATTGCTGCATTGCACAATCTCGAGATACATCAAATGGATGTGAAAACTGCTTTCCTCTATGGAGATTTAGAGGAGGAAATCTATATGGAACAACCAGAAGGATTTGTAGAACCTGGTAAAGAGAAGAAGGTTTGCAAACTGGTTAAGTCCCTTTATGGATTGAAGCAAGCGCCACTTCAATGACACTTGAAATTTGATAGTGTGATGCTATCAAATGGTTTTAAAATAAACGAATGTGACAAATGTGTTTACATTAAGAACACAAATAACGGATATGTTATTGTGTGTCTTTATGTAGATGACATGTTAATTATGGGTAGCAATATCCGTGTAATTAACGAAACGAAAAGCATGTTAAAGAGGAACTTTGACATGAAAGACTTGGGTTTAGCGGATGTTATTCTTGGTATGAAAATACTAAGGAAATCCGATGGGATTGTCTTGTCACAATCTCACTATGTTGAGAAAGTGCTCAAGAAGTTTAACGCTTTTGATAGCGTGCCCGCTAAAACTCCTATTGAACTTAATGTTCATTTGAGCAAGAATCGAGGTGAGTCGGTTGCTCAAGAAGACTATGCTCGTGTCATAGGGTGTTTAATGTATCTTACAAATTGCACTAGACCCGACATAGTATGTGCTGTTAACAAATTGAGTCGTTACACGAGCAATCCAAGCAAAGAGCATTGGAGAGCTCTTGTACGAGTATTGAGATACTTGAAGTATACTCAAAGTCATGGGCTACATTTTTTGAGATACCCCCCGGTACTTGAAGGGTACTGTGATGCGAATTGGATTTCGGACACGAAAGATTCACTTTCTACAAGTGGGTATGTGTTTACTATTGGGGGTGGAGTTGTTACGTGGAGATCCACAAAACAGACGTGTATAGCCCGATCCACCATGGAGTCCGAATTCATAGCTTTATATATAGCTGGTGAACAAGCCGAATGACTAAGAAACTTTCTTGAGGACATACCATGTTGGGAGAAACCATTGCCTCCGGTGATGATTCACTGTGATAGCCAAGCGGCTATTGGTAGGGCAAAAAGTGGTTTGTATAATGGTAAGTCTCGACATATTCGTCGACGACATAATACCGTGAGACATTTGATCACAACTGGGATTATCTCAGTCGACTATGTAAAGTCGTTGGATAATCTAGCGGATCCACTAACCAAAGGGTTAAACCGTGATCAAATGAATAAGTTGCTAGAGGGAATGAGAGTAAAATCCACAAATTAAGAACTATCATAGTGGTAACCCAACCATGATGATTGGAAATCCCAAGAACTTGGTTCAAAGGGAAAACTAAGCTATGAAAGTTCATGTGAAAACACTCACATTTATCTATTCCTTAGAAAGCGTTTGAGTGCTGAAAGCTTGCCTAGTGGTGAGGTTAAGTCTATGACTTTTAATGATTCCTAAATACTTCGAGGAGGTTGAGTATGGCAAGATACTCGGTAAAGAATCACCTATGTAAGTGTGAAGTGAGGCCGCTTCGTTAGATACACTTATGAATCCAAAGGGGTGTTCAAGGCCGAAATGGACACAAAACGTGAGAACGGATGAGGTTGAGGTGTATAAGCGTTAACATCGTTGTCTCGGTGCACGCCATGGAGGGATAGTTCAAAGCATTGCGCTACTATGCCGCCTGTGTACTCGATGGTGTTGACTATGGAAGGTTCAAAGCCACAAACTACCTATCCTAATACTTTTATACCTCGTGAGGACTGAGCTCTTGCATTTGCATACATTTGCATATGGCTATCTCACTCATGTGGGGGATTGTTGGAAATTTGATTTTTGACCAAATAAATAATAACAAATATTTAATTTATTACATAAATTAAATATTAGATTATTGTTCTACTCGCGGAGTAGATGAGCGTGGTATATTTATAGGCTCAAAACCGATTTCCGGTGAGTGAGATATAAATGTTCAAAGTTTGGTGGAGAGTTACTTCATTAGTTAATGAAGTGTAAGTTATACCACATTGATTAAATATTAATGTGGTGTGCTGTTTAAAAGTGTTTAAACATGTGGGCTTAATAACAAGTGGGCCAAGTAAGTGGATAAGTGTATGGTTGGGCTCTCGCGTGAGCACACACTCGATCCGGCCCCGCCGTCCGTGCCGGACGGCACGGACGGCTCCGGCTCCGGCTCCGGCTCCGGCTCGGGCTCGGGCTCGGGTTCGGGTTCGGGTTCGGGTTTCGTGGCCGTGGACTTGGACTTGGACTTGGACTTGGACTTGGATCTTGGCAATTGGTCCTTTGGGTGGGCCTTTGGCTTGGGCTTGGGCTTGGGGTCTTGTGTACTATATTTTTTGGACCACAAAATATATAGTATTTTGGGCCATGTGGAAGCCCAATTGCCCAGCCCAATTCTAATGAGGCCTACCCGTCCAGCCCAATTCGTGGCCCATCCGGAAGAAGACTCTGGAAAGTGTCTCTTCAGCTGAACAGTCAGCCTCTTCCGCTCCACCACTAACCCACTACCTTAGTGGCTGTTAATGCCTTTATGACATTGATGTCCCTCCTGAATGAGCAGCCTATAAATAGAAGGCTCTGCAGGCCATTCTAGGACACACAACTCAAAGCATTTTGCATCCTCTCTTCTACTGCATTCAGTTTTTGAGCTCAGTTCCTTCGCCTTTTATTTCCAGTTCGCCGGAGCTTCTTAGTTTGTGGTGCTGCTACTAAGAAGACGAGAAGTCGTTTTATCTTTGGGGACGAAGCGCCAAATCCGCGAGCACTCGGGGCGTAATTCGTCTTGCGGAAAGAGGGTTTCCTCGACTCGACTTCAAATTTCACTTTGTTCGTAGTTTTTTCTTATTTCACTTGTAATCTTCGATTGTATTGTACGCCCGGCAAGTTCTACTTTTCCAACAAAACTAGCTAGAATCAAAAGATAAATATGTTTTATTTATATATATATATGCATGCTATAAATCAAAAGAGCATCAACTTAATCCATAAGTTTCATAAACTGCTGAACTGATAAAATCCCCAACTAGCTTAAAGCATAGCAATCAATTTACCCAAAATCATGCAGCATCCTTCAATTGCTGAAGACATAAATATAACTTAGTATGATCAAATACCAACTCTTCATCTGGAGAGGATTTCTGTATTTTCAGCAATATTTTATGCGGCATCCTTCCTCTTTCCAAGAAAACCAACTCTTCTAGATTACTCGCATATTTGAGCAATATCTGGATCAATGGGATTATGTATACATCAGTATCCTTATTACATGTAACTTTAATCGTTCTCAGCTTCAGTAGACACGAGCTGGGGAGATTTCTATCAAAATCAAGCCATCTTTCTGTAGATTTCTCCAACTCCAAGCTGCTTTTGGCTTCTTTTAGTAGACTTGTGGCATAGAAAGTGTTAAGGTGCAAATGGCGCAGTTGAGGGAACATATGAAGAACGTTCACGATTTGCTCGTATCCTTCATGCCATACAATGAGTTCTAAGGAGATGGCATTGGGAAAAGATGATATTATAGGTTTCTCCTTCATACCTCCAAGCACCTGCATATGCAACAATATTTCATCAGTTTGATTTTTAAACAATATTTGTAATGATAAACTTTCAACCTTAAATTAAATACACACACACACCCGCACATTGATTAAATTAAAGTCAAGATGAGTTGATAGTTTGCAATGAAATCGAACCTTGATGCATAGATTGATAACGTGACTCTTTCGACATGTTTGATGATTGGAAGAATTTGAGTCGGCATCTCTTCAGCAAAATTACAGGGATGGTGACACTTACAAAAACTAAGAATCGCTTCACTTAATGATGGCATGTTGTTCAAGATTCGGGGTTGAAATTCTCCGAAAAATCTTAGATATTCAAGATTCGGGGTTGAGATTCTCAGCTCCATTCTCGGCAGCTTACTATTTATGAATGTTGTACACTTGGAAACAAAGAGCCGCTTCAAACTACTAGAGTGGATGCTCAAGCTTTCCATGTTGTCATCAGGAAACAAAGTTAAGCTTTCCAACCGAGGGCTTCCACACAAAACTTTAGTCATCGCTTCCTCACTGATGAGACATCCACCGTGAATACCTAAACTCTTGAGTTGATACCATTGCACATTACCATGAATTTGAACGTTACAGTTTGATAAACTTAATTCTTTAAGCGATGAACATGAGTAGACATCCTGCGCCACTGAATACAACTTTCTGTCAGGTAAACGTAACGTGAGGTCTTCGACACCTCTCTCCAAAGCAAAACGCACCCACCTATCAATATCACCCTTTCTTAATGACTTCTCAGAATCCAATCTAACTTTGAATCTTAACATCTTGCTCCCTCTCCAAGAACGTATTGCCCTGCATACGAATTGCCGAAATTTAGCTTTATTTTCCATCTTACTATCGTCGAAACCAAGCCAAGGGATGGCTTTCCAGAGGTCTCTCCAGTGCTTGGAGAGAATTGTTGTACGGACAACTTCGGTTGTAGGCAAGAACCGAAGAATGTCGAAAATTAGTGATTCGGGCAAGTCACTTAGTCGATCATTCGCATTGAATTCCTTCTTGATGATCTTTCGTTTCTTCATCTGCTAAATTTACAGAGTCATATCGAAACCTATAGTACAAGAATTAAACTCAACACAAACCAAATTGTACGTGCAAAGGAATATTACCTTAGTTCCCTCGATGGCTTTAATTGTATGAATTGAAATTAACCTTGCAGCAGCCAGAAAACCCTAATCATGCAATGTTGTGGTTATAACTTGCCAAACTATGTAAACCTGGTAACATGTAAATTGTATTTATATGTTTAATAACTTATAAATTAATTGTTTTTAATTTTATTTGACGCTTTAAATTTATTTTTAGGTTTGTTTGTAATTTAATTAATTAATCTTGTAGTAGCGCACAACAAGCAGATTTTTTTGGACATGATTTTTCTATATGATATAATGCCTTTTTTTATTATTAAAATTTGATTTTATACTTCCGTTTTAATACGCCAAACTAAGGGTAGTGGCAGACTCTTGTTTCTTGTTGCAATCGTTTATCATCTCAGCCGTAAAGCAATAAATTCTGAGAAATTATTGAAATTATTTCTATGTCAAACGTACTCTCTATACCCTCGGCCCAACTATCTTTTTGCATATAACATTTACTTTTCGGCACATATTAATTGGCTCCTATTCTTACTTGATAAGCAATTTACTTTAATATTATTATCTATTCACTCATTAGTTTCTCGGAATGAAATTGTATAAATGGTGTTTTGATTTAACAATAACTCATTATGAAGTAAAATATAAAGACATGGACAAGTATTTTCCATTGGTCTTTTCAAGATTTTTCTTGTCGAAAATTTCACATTCATAGCAGTTAGTTATAAGGATGATTATAACAAGTCAGCAACTATGCTATGAATGAAAAGAGAACCAACTTAATTAATCCAAAAGTTTGGGAGGTGAAGCAATAAATAGTTATGACATATGCATCACAAAAATGAAGAAAAAGAAAAATGAAATTAAAGCAACTATTATATATGCTGTAAGTAAAAAAAAGGTATCAACTTAATCTAAAAGTGTTCTTAAACAAGTGCACTAATAAAAGAAATCCCCAAAAAAGAGCAAGATTCTCTTGCATATGAAACCATCTTTTTAAGATTTGTATCAACGGGATTATAGATCCATCACCTTTATCCCATGGCATTGTACAAATAAAATCCCAAAATAGAGCATATCAATCAACTTACCTAAAATCATACAGCATCCATCGATTGTTGAATACATAACTTAGTATGATCAAATATTAACTCTTCATCTGGAGAGGATCTTTGCACTTTCAGCAATATTTTACGCGGCCTCGTTCCTTCTTCCAAGAAAACCAACTTTTCCAGATTACTCGCACTTGAGCAGCAATATCTGAATCAGTGGGATTATGGATACATCACCCTTAGCACAGGTAACTTCAATCGTTCTCAGCTTCATTAGAAACGAGCTGGGGAGATTATTTGTATCAAAATTAAGCGAGCTTTCTGCATTTTTCTCCAACTTGAAGCTGCTTTTGGCTTCTTTTAGTCTATATCCCCAGGAAATGTCAAGGAGCAAATGGCGCAGTTGAATGGGAACATCTGAAGAATGTCCACAATTTGCTCGTATCTTTCTCGACAGACTCTGATTTCTAAGGAGTTGGCATTGGGAAAAGATGATATTATAGGCTTCTCCTTCATCCCTCCAAGCACCTGCAGATGTAACAACAACAGTAATTCATCGGTTTGTTGTTTTTTTTTTGAAACAATACGCGTGAGGATTAATTTTTCAACCTCAAATACACACACACACACTGATTATAGTCAATTAAGATGAGTAGATGCAAGGAAACCGAACCTCGATGCATATATCTGATAAAAAGACTCTCTCAACATGTTTGATGACTGGAAGAATTTGAGTCATTATCACCTCAGCAAAATTATGGGGATGGTGCTTCCAAATATGAAGAATTGCTTCACGTAACGATGGCATGTTGTTCATGAGCAAACACTTGCTATATCCAACCCCGGAGATTTCTAAATACTCAAGATTCGGTGTCGAGATTATCACCTCCATATCCTCCATATCCGTTATTGAAAAGTTGTCAATCGCGAGGTGTTTCAAACTACTAGAGCTGATATTCAAGTTTTCGTTTTGGTTTTGAAGATTTACCTTCAAGTATAACCTTTCCAATCGAGGGCTTCCACACAAAACTTTATTCATCGCTTCCTCACTGATACATCCACCGAAAATTGTTAAACTCTTGAGTTGATACCATTGCACATTACCATGAATTTCAAGGTTACAGTATCCTAAACATAATTTTTTAAGCGATGAACATGAGTAGACATCCTGCGCCACTGAATACATTTTTTTTACCGCATAACAGAGACGTGATGCGTAGCGTAAGACTAAGTAGAGGTCTTCGACATGTTTCTCAACGGCAAAACGCACCCACGGATTACTATCATCGTCACTCTCAGCCTCAGAATCGAGGAGTTTCACAACACTGAATATCGAGATCTTGGTCCCTCTCCAACAACTTAGTGCCCCATTTACGAATTCTCGAAATTTATCTTTATTTTCCATCTTACGACAGTCGAAATCGATCCAAGGGAAAGTGGTCCACATGTTTTTCCAGTGCTTGGAGAGAACCGTTGTACGGACAACATCGGTCAATGGCAAGAACCGAAGAATGTCGATGATTAGCGACTCGGGCAACTCACTGAGTCGATCTTTTGCATGGTCTTCCTTCTTTGGTCTCTTCATCTGCTAAATATACAGAATCAGAATCAATCAAATCGTGACCTATGGTACAAGAATTAAACTCCACAGAAATCAAATTATACGTCCAATGGAAATTTACCTCAAAAAGATTGACGACGGTGGACGCTTCGTTGAGTACTCGATTGCTAATATTCTAGGGTCTTGCGATTTGATGATTAATTGTATGCTTTGCTACTAACTTGCAGCACCCAGAAACCCTAATCATATATGTTGTGGTGAGAGAACACGCCACAGAAGTTGGTAACATATAAAATGTATTTAAGCGTTTAATAACCTTTATATAATTGTTAATTTTTATTTTTTTTTCTTTTAAACTTATTATTATTATTTATTTATTTTAGGTTTATTTGTAATTTCATTAATCTTGTAGCATTATAATAGTGCACACACATCAGAGATATGTGTATTAGTTACGAAATTTATTTTTTGACATACTCTTAATATATTATATAGCTCGTTTTGTTTTTTTTTAATAAAATGAGTTTTTCAAATTTAATTTTTATATTTCCACTTTATTATGCACTTATTTAAATGCGCATAATCATGAAAATAAATTAATCAAAGATTCATCATTGATATCATTAATATTTTATCACTTAGTAATATTACAGTAAAACTTTTATAAATTAATAATCTTGGGACCATAAAATTTTATTAATTTAGAAAGATATTAATATATCGATAAATTAATATTTTATTAATTAAAAGAGAGATTTTTTTAATTCAACAAATTTAGTACATATGTATTGAAAATAAATGATGCATCAACTAATTTTTTGTAACTAATTAAATGTATTCATATATAATATCAATTCATTGTATACAATTCACTATTATATTCATGGAAGCATGTTTTAATTCATTGGAATTACTTAAATATATATACTTACATTAATTAGCTGCATTTAAATAACTATAATAGCCAATTAAAGTATATTCGTGCATGATGAAACATATACTCCATCCATTTCATATAAAATGACACTTTCTTTTTTGCCTTTTCTGGCACGCTTTTTCACGCTTCTCGTTGATGGGTTTTAAGATGGATTTTTGAAAAAGTCTTTCTTTTACGGGATACTACGACTGTCATAGTATCTCGTAAAAGAAAGAATTCTTCAAAAATCCATCTTAAAACCCATCATCAAGAAGCGTGCCAGAAAAGCCACTATTGAAATGTGTCATTTTAAGTAAAATAGAGGGAGTACTATATAAATCTCAATATGAAAATAAAATAATTCATAACACTCAGTCATGTCTTCTCATCTAAAAGTCATTGTAAAATCATCCATGAATGATCATGGGAAAAACATTATATGAGTATAAAGAGAGAGACCATATGTGTGCGTGTATTGGACTAGCGGTAAGGGATTAATGTTCAGCTCAAAGGTCCCGAGTTTGAGTCTTCTATGGTGCGGTCTTTAAATTTCAGTTAATAGTGTTATAAAAAAAGAGAGAGAGTGAGAGAGAAAGAGACCATCTCACATGCATTCAAAAGATTTACAAGAGTGAGTTGATGAAATTCAATTAGATTTAAATTTTAAGAAAAATCAAGTAACAATAGATTTATATTTTAGCAAATTAACATAATATTTATAATTTAAATATTTATGAATTATTAATTTAGAGTTTTAATGGGACTTAATATTTATAAAGGAATTTTCTGAAAAGCTATTATTTTATTAACTTATTGAATTTGATGATTTTTTACAAAGGCTCAAGTCGGGACTGGAAGATTTTATTATTTAAAAAAAATATTAATTTATAGATCATTAATTTAGTAGTAATGGTAGAAAAAATAGTCACTTAACTTAAGAAAAACAAAAAAATAGCCACCAACTTATAAAGATATAAAGAGTAGCCACCTTGACATTTTTACCCTTAATACTTAATACTCCCTCCGTCCTACCTAATTAGTCCACCTTTATATTTACTAGCAGGGATTACGTGCGTTGCACGTATAACTTTTTATTTTACCTAAAATATTATTTTGAATAGTAATATACTTAAAATTAAAAAAGGAATCTTCAAAGATTAAAATAATATTGATTATGAATTATAAATTTCAACATAATATTAGCAAACTAATGTAAATAGAAGGCAAAAGATAAACCAAACCATGTATAAGAAAAAATTATCTTTTGTAAAAAACTTTAAAAATTATATGACAATGATCATTATAATTATGATAAATCAATCAAATCAAATAAACCTTAAATAAAGAAAAGTAAGAACACATATTATATTATTCAATTGGACAGATGTATGAATGTAAATATATAGCAATCATCAATGAATTATAAATTACCTTGAATCAAAACAACTTCGAGTATTATGTCGACGAAGTTGTACCAATAAAAATAGAGTTCTATAAATATTACTAATACTTTGGAAGTTTGATAAAAGTAATAATATGAATAGACATTTTTATATTCATTTGTCTTTCTTTCTAATTATAGTAGTGGTTCTTGTAGTAAAATACATTTACCTTTAAATTGAATAAATAAGAACATGACAAATTCAAATTAAATTGAGTTACTCTTACTCCTTAAAGATACTTATATTCCTCATAATTTTTTTTATTTGTTTGTAAATACAATTCTCATTAAAGATATATAAATATATATTTAAGATTTTGAGGATCATGCTGGGCTACGATGAATTTTAATGTGCAGTAAAAATAGTCTTCTTACATGAAAAAAATAGAATTTAATTTTATAAAATTTAATCTTCTTCTTCTTGTAGACGAATACCAATTTGTGTGGATGATAATAATAATGAAAGTATAACACTATTGATATTATCCTAAATATATTTTAATACGGAGTATTAAATTTTCTGAAGTTTTTATAATTATAGTATTGCATTGTGCCCATAAATAAAGGACATAAAAGGTGACGAAGCGCAGCTCAGTTGGTAAGACGTTTTCCCTCCAACAAAGAGATTGGGGGTTCGAGTCACCCCGGGTGCGTGTGTGTGTAAGTGTGTTTTGTTTGCCTAATAGTTTCGTATCTTTTCAAAAATGTAATTAAAAAACACATTTTACAAACCAACTAATTTAGTTTTTTTTTTTTTTAATTACTTTCACATGCAAAAAGGAGGGCATGCAATATTTACATAAACATTTAAACACAAAACCAAATATTGTTAATGCTACTTAAACTAAAACGTTATGGCCATAAGTGTAAATATTATCTATGTCTCTTTCTATTTTCAATTTTCCCTACCCTTCTTTTTCCCAATGCATATGACTTGCCTTAGCACAATCAGATGACCATTTATAGTCACGTATCATTGTATTTTAAATTAAATTGGTATGATATTTTGTACTTTATCATCTAATTATCAAACTTCAAAGCATAAGACATCTATTATTCTTCTATATTATGCATTTCTAATTACATATATTGGTCCATAACCTTCGATGTATCATTTTACGTATTTTTTCCTTAAAAATTAAATATCTGACTCTGAAACAAAGTGCAAAGGACGGAGACCCTAACCAATTTTCCAATTTCAATAATTTTAGAAAAAAGCATTTTAAGTTCTATATACTGCTAAAAAGGGAAAAAAATCATTAAGCAAATTTAGATATTATACTGTACAAATTAGTATTATTTGATTGTATATATATATATATATAATATAGAAGGAATATTATAATATATTATGAAATAACGAATAATTTATAGTATTAATTAACTTGGATAGAGTTCTATTACTATAATACTTCTTAAATAATTATATAATATATTACACTATTGCCCTTATTATTAAATATATAATAGGGACAAAATAGGTAAACTAAATTTTGTAAAATAAGACACTTTTATAATAGGGTATAGATATGTGAGGTATAAAATAATAAAGGTGGACTAATTAGGTGGGACAGAGGAAGTACTTGTAAGAAGAAAAAAAAAGTCTTGGGCCCGATTGAGCCTGAAATGGGATCGATCGAGCCTTAGTGTGTTCGGGTCGAATGGGCTCGATCGATCCCATGTGTCGGGGTCGATCGAACCTTAGTGTGTTGGGCTCAAGGGCTCGATCGATCTTTAGTGCATTGGGCTCGATCGATCCCGTGTGTCAAGCTCGATCGATGTCATTAAGGGTATTTTATCTTATCATGTAAAAATGGCTATTTTTTATATATTTTTAAGTTAGTGGCTAGTTTTTTTCATCCACTATCTTAAATGGCTATTTTATATTTTGTCCCTTTAATTTATAGAGATTTTATTGTACATCCCATAAATTAATGAATACGAAAAATAAACTAAATAAAATATGGAAGTATGTCATATTTCAAAAAATCAAGAAGAATTTTAGTCCATACATCGTGCAGAAAAAATCAAGCATAAATCACAGAATTAACCCAAAATTGCATAAAATTGGCATAAATCGAGAAGAAATTCGTAAATTGAGAAGAATACACCACAAATTCAAAATAAATTTGACCTAACTCACAATAAAATCACAATACATTCAATGTACACACTCGAGTAGAGAAATTCATAAATTCGTAAATTGAAAAATTGAAAAAGAAAAAAAGTATATATTCTTAATCTCCTTGATCTTCAACAAAAATAAGTAACGTCAAGGCACTCGGCCATTGCTACTTTGTTTTGAGGCGGTTTCACGCTGCAGGTGGACGATGTAGTCATGTGTCATCTTCGACAATGATCCCTCTTCGGGCAACTCGTAGTACACGGCTGCCGCTGTGTCAGAAAACTT
Organism: Mentha longifolia; assembly: GCA_001642375.2. Classification (NCBI taxonomy): domain Eukaryota; kingdom Viridiplantae; phylum Streptophyta; class Magnoliopsida; order Lamiales; family Lamiaceae; genus Mentha; species Mentha longifolia. The sequence goes on from CM038114.1 coordinate 9,241,318, forward strand.
TAACGTGGTGAATGAGGAAAGAGGTGGAAGGAAGTGGAAGGAGCAAAAAAGAATTTGAGGGAGAGAATTAGGGTTTGAGGAAATTATTGAAAAACTGAAAAGAAGGATCACAATTTTTAATTTAAAATTCAATAACGGTTATTTGGTCTCATAATGCTAAAGTTAGCTGTTTTCTTTTTAAAGTGTGTTAGAATTTATACTAGTTTCTTAATTTAGTAGGACTATTTTCATATATTAAGTAATATCAATATCAATTTGTGTCTCATACTGTTCAAGAAAATCGTTGTTCATACTGTTTTTATCGAAAAGCATTTTGTAAAACTATAATGTAAATAGTTATTGCTTAGAATATTATGAATCTAATATCAATCGATGTCCAGAAAGTGTTAGATGATGCTTGAAAAAAAATGAACAAGTAGTATAAAAGATATAAACAGGAGGAGCGATGCCAAATTTACTCATTCATAAAATATGCCAGCAAAAGAGATGTGTGTTGAAACGGAATTCATCATCAACTAGACTATCAGTCATCAACTTTATTCAAATGAAGAGAGCTCCAGCTTATTAATCCAAAAGTGTTCATAAACTATCTAGAATCAAAAGATAAATAGCTTTTTATATCCATGATATAAAATAAAAGAGCACCAACTTAATCCAAAAGTTTAATTTGTAAACTAGTGCACAAATAAATCCCCAAATCGAGCATAGCAATCAACATTTTACCTAAAATCATGCAGCATCCTTCAATTGTTGAAGACATATATATAACTTAGTATGATCAAATATTAACTCTTCATGTGGAGAGGATCTTTGTATTTTCAACAATATTTTACGCGGCCTCGTTCCTTCTTCCAAGAAAACCAACTTTTCTAGATTACTCGTGCACTTGAGCAGCAATATCTGAATCAGTGGGATTATGGATACATCACCCTTAGCACAGGTAACTTCAATCGTTCTCAGCTTCATTAGAAACGAGCTGTGGAGATTATTTGTATCAAAATTAATCCAGCTTCCTGCATTTTTCTCCAACTTGAAGCTGCTTTTGGCTTCTTTTAGTCTATATCCACAGGAAATGTTAAGGAGCAAATGGCGCAGTTGAGGGAACATCTGAAGAATGTTCACAATTTGCTCGTATCTTTCTTGACAGACTCTGATTTCTAAGGAGTTGGCATTGGGAAAAGATGATGTTATATGCTTCTCCTTCATACCTCCAAGCACCTGCAGATGTAACAACAACAATAATTCATCAGTTTGTTTTTGAAACAATACGCGTGAGGATTAATTTCCAACCTCAAATACACACAAATTGCAAATTAAAGTCAAAATGAGTTGATAGTTGTAAAGAAATCGAACCTCGACGCCTAGATCTGATAGAAAGACTCTCTCAACATGTTTGATGAGCGGAAGAATTTGAGTCAGCGTCTCTCCAACAACATTCCGCCGATGAAAATTAAGAATTGCTTCACTTAACAGTGGCATGTTGTTCATCATATTTGAATCTCCGGAAAATCGCAGATATTCAAGATTCGGGTTGAGATTCTCATCTCCATTGTCAGCTCCCTATTTCTCAGTGCAAACTTGAAAATCTCGATCGAGCCGTTTCAAACTACTAGAGCGGATGCTGAAGCTTGTCTTCAAGAAACAAAGTTAAGCTTTCCAATCGAGGGCTTCCACACAAAACTTTATCCATCGCTTCCTCACTGAGACATACACCGTAAATACCTAAACTCTTGAGTTGATCCCATCGCACTTTACCATGAATTTGAACGTTACAGCCTCCTAAACTTAATTCTTTAAGCGATGAACATCCTGCGCCACTGAATTTTTTACCTCATAAACATGTGTGTAAGGTAAGCTTAAGTCCATCTCTTCGACACCTCTCTCCACGGCAAAACGCACCCACCTATCAATATCATAACTAGTTAATGTCTTTTCAACCTCAGAATCGAATTTAACTCTGAATCGTAACATCTTGCTCCCTCTCCAACAACGTAATGCCCTGCATACGAAATTCCGATATTTATCTTTATTTTTCAGCATACTACTGTCGAAATCAAGCCAAGGGATTGCGATCCAAAGGTTTTTCCAGTGCTTAGAGAGAACCGTTGTACGGACAACGTCAGTCGACGGCAAGAACTGAAGAATTTCAAAAATTAGTGACTCGGGCAACTCACTGAGTCGATCATTCGCATTGAATTCCTTCTTGATGAATATCTTCATCTGCTAAATTTACAGAATCTAAATCACCCAATCGAAACCTATGGAACAAGAATTCTAGGGTTTTGCAATTTAATAATACCCTAAAATTATACTCCTATATATGTTTCGGTAATGAGAAAGGTGCCAAACCATGTTTATCTCGCAACATTATTTTTTTAGGCTTAATTAAGCTTAAAAAAATTATCTTATCTTGGTTTATTGAGCCTACTAAATAGGCGTAAGTGTATAATTTGTTTGTTAGTAGAAATTTTATTTATTATTTATATTTATTTTAGGTTAATTTTTCCCAAAACCCCAGTCCCCTGCTCTTCCGCCGCCGCTGCCCTCGCTCCCCCGCCACTAGCGTTCGTTTTCAGGTAATCTTTGAGAATTCTATCTTTGTTCTCGCTTAGAATTCGATTTGTGTATGCGAATTTAATTAATTCATGGATGCTTGATTATGTTTCAAGAGATTTTGATTTTGAACACTGCTACTGCTGCTCGATGAGAAAATCAAAGAGAAGTGCACCCCGGGATCGACTCAGTGAGTTGCCCGACTCGGTAATATTTCACATATTATGGTTTGTTCCGATGAGTGATGTTAACAAGATGTCAGTTCTATCTAAGCGCTGGAGAGACCTCTGCACCACCCTCCCCTGCCTCAATTTTGTTAATATTGACGAACATGGTTATGATGATAGTGTTAGGCTTAAGAGAATCGACTATTACACATATCGATTTAAGAACCTTGTTAACCGGGCTTCATTATGCTGGAATGGTGAAAGAATTCTCAAGTTCAAGCTTGATTCCTCTGAGAAGCTTGACATGTCGATACACGATGATATTGACGTGTGGTTGCGTTTCGCCAAGAAAAATAAAGTCGAAGAATTATATCTGCATTTAAACTACGCAAGCATTGCATCAGTAGCTGATCCAGATTTCGATTCTCAGCAGGATGTGTACAAGGTGCCGCAGTTTCTATGCTCGTGCTCATCTCTTAAAGAGTTATCTCTCAGGCAGTGTAACTTTGACATTAGCAAGAATGTGCAGTGGAATCAACTCAAGAGTTTAACGATAACCGAGAGTTTTGATGTGACTAACCATCTGGTTAACCAAATATTGTCCGGTAGCCCTCTATTGGAAGTTCTTAAATTGTCTTTTGCAGACAGACGCGAAAGCTTGAGTATCCGATCTAGAAGTTTGAAAGAGCTGTCTATTTACAAGTTTGCATATGAGCGTGAATATCTATACGATTATGCAGCTGAGAGTGGAGAACTATGGATGGGTACGGAGCTGAAAATCAGTACCCCGAATCTTGAATCATTAGAGATGAAAGGAATTCCATATGGTGAATATTTACTGAATGACATCTCTTCTTTAACCCATGCAACTCTTGGGTTTTTTGGTTTGCATTTTCTTTATGAGGATCATGAGCATGCCTTGACTACGAGCGATTTTCTTGGAGACATATACAGTCGTATTCTACCCAGCATCCAACGTGTTGAACACGTCACATTGTGCTACTGTTGCATCAAGGTTTGGTTTCTTCGAACTAGCTATATTCCATGACTTATATTTATATTAGATTGATGTTGAGTAACAATGAGTGTGCTTAATATCACATTAGTTTATTTCTGCAAAATCTTATGTTTCTCCTTTTTCCTTTACAATTCTGTTCTTAAGAATCTACATATTACCTATAGATTTTGCTATTGTTTTTTCATTGGCTTGAAACCAATTGAAGAGCTGCACCCATTGTTCTACTAAATCTAAATGAATTTGAGATTTATCTCTGTAGCATCCATTGAATCGATGTTTGCCTTTTATCTTCTTTTGGTCTTTGCTTCAATAAGCCATTCCTCTCATCATAAACTTACTGTTGTTACAACAGGTGCTAATTCGAGCTATGTATAAGAGATGTATGCATTCATCTTTTCCTAATGTGAAGTCCTTACAGATCGGATATCATTTCAATGACTATGAACACTTAGTAGTTCTTCTTGAGAGTTTCCCTCAGTTGAAGACATTAGTTCTTCAAGCTAGAGAAGAGGACGAGCACCATGATGAACAAGATTCTCTCAAGTGCAACTCCATGAGCTACCTCAAGTTTATTGAAGCCACTCTTCCCGATTCTTTTCTCCTGCAGCTGAAGACAGTTGAGATTTCTTGGTCTGAGGGTGACAACATATTTCCATTTATAGAGATTGTCTTGAGATTCGCGAGCAAGCTAGAAAAGATGATTTTCCGAGTAAAAGAAATTGAGCCACCTTTCTCACCTTCATACTCTTCATCACCTTCACCACCATCAAATCCTTTGGCTGCAGCATCAAAGAAACTGCTGAAGATGCCGAGATCCTCTCCTAAATGCATAATTGATATTCAGTGAGCATTAAATCATAGGAATGCCGCATGATTCCGTGGTCCTAGCTTTTGATGTACATTTTTTTCTGTAAATATCTTGATATGCTCTAAGATTGGTAGATTGATGTTTCTTTCTATCGTTAAATTATGTTTCCAGTTGTAGGTTTTCTTTCCTTTCATGTTTCATTTTGGGGATTATATTTGCTTATTTATTAAGGGCATAGCAATTTGACATTTTTGGAATATTATGTTCTTTTGATGATATGAATGAAACTACTGATTGGACCAAGTTTTTAATACATGATTACATGTTATTAATAGCAGGAAAAAGGTTGTGTTCCTTGTGGACAGAGATATTATACTCTGCTTCGGTTCTATGGTGATCCAATATCGTACACATATAGATATAGTCATATACAGCTCAAAACATTAATTATATACTAGCTTGCAAAGAAACGAACCTTGACAAATGAATCTGATAAAAAATAAAAAATAAAAATAAAAAATAAAAAATAAAAAAAAACTAAACTTCCTTATAACTAGTCAATAACCATGCTACAAATGAAAAGAGCACCAGCTTATTGATCCAAAAATGTTCATAAACTAGAATTAATCAAAAGATAAATATTTTTTATATGCATGATATAAATCAAAATAGCAACAACTAAATCCAAAAGTTTAATTTATAAACTAGTGTACAAATAAAATCCTCAAATAGCTAGTGCATTCCCAAAATCATGCAGCATCCTCAGATTGTGGAAGACATAACTTAGGGAGTGTATGGCTAAGCTTAAAAGTTGTTTAAGTGCTTATAAGCTCCCTAAAGTGTTTGGCAAAATTAGCTCATTAAGAGCTTATAAGATTGGAAGAGAAAGTTTGAGGGCTTATGGATTTGCACAATTTGAGTTCTTTAGAAATGGAGGAACGAGTTGTTGTTAGGCGGCAAATCATGGAATACAAGCAGAATTCTTGAAAAAATAAAATGTTGTTTTTTTGGAGCTGGTGCGCCGTAGAGAAGGAAGTATCATAGCTGATCTGGAAGTGTTTTGTGAGGATGGTGGTGCAGCTGATGTGGCAAGTGATTTGGGATAAGTTTGTTATGTTTTATAGCCGTAGATGTTTTCTCAATCTAACAGTTCTTATCCTATCTTAGCTGAGTAGTTATGAGGGGATTGGATCCTCTATTGCTTTTAATGGTGTTGCATTTTCTATTGTATCAATAAATAATTGACATGTGTTAATAATATTTTCAAAACTACTCCTTTGTCATTATGAAATTTTTAATTATTGCTGTTTTTGGAAATATTATGGACACATGGCAGTCATCTAACGGTTTGTACAACTTATGCGATTATGATGAATGAAACTTTCATTTGATTTACCTTAAAATTCATCTTCTATTATGGAAATTCTATGCGCCATCAGTTTTATAATCAATTTTTAATATGACGATTTTATCAAAGCAAAATAAATAAATAAATAAATATGCGTGTCACGAATCACGATTATATCAATGTTTTTCCCCTCTCTCTCTCTCTCGCAACTCCCGCCCTTCCCACTTCTTACCTTCTCCTTCACCGGCGAGAACGATATCTTACCCACTGCTATGAGTTCTTACCACGAAGGGGGAACTCGCTTGAACTGATTCTGAAATGGATCTGACGATGCGGAGAATTCCTAAACGACAAAATTTAATCCACAACTCCCTCAATTGGTACGGAGCTCAAATTACTGTGAAAATATTCACTACCAGCACAACACAAAGCGTTTGTTTTGAGGTAATCTTCAAGAATTTGATCTGTGTTGTCGCTTATAATTTGAGTTGTGGATGTGAATTTAATTGATGGATGCTTGATTATGTTTCAGGGGCGCTTGAGTTTGAACACTGCTGCTCGATCAAAGAGAAGTGAACCCCAAGTCCCGGATCGACTCAGTGAGTTGCCCGACTCGGTAATATTTCACATATTATGGTTTGTTCCGATGAGTGATGTTGTTAGGACCACAGTTCTATCTAGGCGCTGGAGAAGCCTTTGTACCACCACCCACTGCCTTAACTTCGTTAATATTGATGAAGATGATAATGATGATAGTGAGTATTATACGAATAAATTTCGAAACCTTGTTAATAGGGCTTTATTATGCTGGAATGGGGAAAGAATTCTCAAGTTCGAGGTTGATTCATTTGATAAGCTTGATATGTCGATATATGGTGACATTGACGTGTGGTTGCGTCTTGTTAAGAAACATGATGTCGAAGAATTGTATCTGCATTTGCACCGCGAAAGTATTGCATCAGGATCTGATCGGGATTTTGGTTATTCTATGCATGAATTGTACAGGGTGCCGCAGTTTCTATGCTCTTGCTCATCTCTTAAAGAGTTATCTTTTAGGCAATGTAACTTTGACATTAGCAAGAATGTGCAGTGGAATAAACTCAAGAGTTTAACAATTACTGAGAGTCTTGAGGTCACTGACCATATTGTTAACCGAATATTGTCTGGTAGCCCTCGATTGGAAGTCTTTGTATTGTCTTTTGCAGACAGAGGTGAAAGCTTGAGTATCCAATCTACAAGCTTGAAAGAGCTGTCTATTTACAAGTTTTTATATAATCGTGACCATCTTTATGATTACGCAGCAGCTCAGAGTGATGAACTGTGGATGGGTACGGAGCTGAAAATCTGGACCCCGAATCTTGAATCCTTAGAAATCTCGAATCTGGACCCCGAATCTTGGATGGGTAAAGGAATTCCATATGGTGATTATTTACTGATAGATGTCTCATCTTTAACCCATGCAACTCTTGGGTTTTCTGGTCTGTATTTTCTTAATGAGGATCATGAGTATGCCGTGACCACGAGCGATTTTCTTGGAGACATATATAGCCAAATACTTTCCTGCATCACATATGTTGAGCACGTCACATTGTGCTACTGTTGCATCAAGGTTTGGTTTCTTCGAACTATCTTCGATGGCTTATATTTATATTAGATAATCTAATTTAGATTGATGCAGAGAAATAATGAGTACAAAAATATCACATTAGTTCTAAATCTATATGTGCTTGATAATCTCACCTTTGCCCTTGCTAGCTACTTACACGACAATGAACTTCGCTACCTTAGGATAGAGTTACTGTTTCTTTGAATGGCTTCTTTACTGAATCATATATTAAGGTCATCTCTGTTAAATTGTTTATCAGGGGAGAGAACTCTTATGCTTCCCTTTTTAAGATATTACGCATTAGTATTACCTTGTAGATTTTGCTTCGTTTTTTCATTTGCTCGAAACCAATTGCAGAACTGCATGTAGGTAAAATGTGTTTATTGTTGTACTAACCATAATTGATAAGGAAGTATAAGTATTGACATTCTTTAAATTCAAGAGGAATCAATGTAGCATCCATTGGATTAATGCTTGTATTATATCTTTCTCGGTTTTTGCTTAAATAAGCCGCTACTCCTCTTATCATAAACTTAGTGTTACAACAGGTGCTTGGAGCTATGAATAAGAGATGTGTGCATTGGCAGGATGAACGGTGTCAATTGTACATCATAAGTGTATGAGTATGATGATGCTTGAATCTATCTTTTCGAATTGATTTTTAGATATTAAGTTTAAGGATATTATATTTCATTCGCCTATTATATTTTTGCAGGTGATCAGAAGAAGCACTTGACATTAGGCCATTTGTTAGATAAGGCTTGATTTCTAGGATTGCTTGCTGTTAAGGTATTCCCTTTTTTTTTCTTTTGTTGTTTTTTTTTTTCACTCTCAAATTAAATATAATATTATTATATATGTAGGCTGGTAGGTTATGTGGTTTTCATGCCAACACTCATGTAGCTACTTAGTTTCTACAGATCTAGCTACGTAGCCTCACCATTTGCTCTTTTATCGTTGTGTCACGGGTTCTACATATCTAGCTACTTAGTTTTTGATCATGTGATATTATTTTATAGATAAATATGTGTGGTGTAACTAGGGTGGTGAATCTGTAGGTGTTGTGTCACCTATTTAGATGGAAAAGGAGATGTCTTATGCAGATTGTTGAGATCCTGGAGTGATGATCTATTGAATTGTGTTTCTAAAAAGAACGAAATGAATCAGGCATATATTGGTGATGAATTCGTAAATTTATAAATGGATGTTGCTATGAGGATGTATTTCGTTTTGTTCGGGTTTACTTTTGAAATCACTTGTCTGCTATCAAATTGTAGAAGACTTCTTGATTACAAAATCCATGTCGTGGATATATGGGTGGCTTGGTTTACGCTTACAAAGAGTACTTCTCGAGCTGGATAAGTTCCAGGCTGCTCAAAATATTGAACAAATTTTTATTCTTGGTTTTGTAGGCTGCCCAATATATTGTACAAAGAAGGATTCTTGGTACTTTGTTTTGGTGTTTTAGTGTTTTCTTTCTTTAATTTTTATTTTCATATATTTTGATAAGAATATCTTGTGTTCTTTGTTTGATTTTTTATGATGCTAATTATATTAGCTCTTGGTTTTGTAGGTTGCTCAAAATATTGTACATTTTGGTAGATAGTTCTTGATTTGATTGTTAAGATTAGTTCTTGGTTTTGTGCAGATATAGCCTGAAATATTTTGTTAGCCAATACAATTTTCAACATTCTGCACGAAATTATACTTTTTTCTTTAGAGTGATAACATTTTCTTTTCTAGCTTGATGATTGCCTTTTTATCGGGACTAATGTTGTCTCATTGTCTATAATGATTGTGTATGTAATGGTCTTATCATCATAGTATCTTATGATATGTCTTTTGTTGAATTAAAAACTAGCATTCAACAGACACTTACCATCAATGTTCTTAGATTTTCTCCACCCCATCCTACACACTTCAATTTTATAGTTTAGTTTAGTTACATTTTTTCTTACAATATTTTAAACGAGCCTATGAATCCCTAATCCAAACCTAATACCACAAATATAAATAAGCACGAATCACATTTTTGTGAGGGAAGGTGATTTATTAACTACCTAACCTGGGTTTGAGGCTGAATTTCTTCTTAATTTCAATATATCTTTGTTTTAGGTTTACTGTTTAAGAAATTAAACTTCCCAATTTTTGTTAATTGAATGTTTGTGGTTTTGATTATGATTGCGTTATGATATTTGATGCTTATATTTTTAAAATATTCTACTTTGTGTTGTACACATGAAAGTTTATTATAAGAGTCTTGTTTTATAAAATAGGAGACTGGTATATTTTAGTTAAGGCCCTTAACGGCAATAGATAATACAATCTATTACACTTGCAAAACATAAAAACCATTATGGTTTACATTTTAACTTACATATAAATATGACATTAATTAGTTTGTTTATTTTATAATGGTTATTGTTAGTATTGTTATCATGTAAGTAATGTAAAAACAAGATGAAGTCAAAGCACCCCCAATTACATGCAGTTTTTATTGTTTGTTATGACTTGATATGCTCATAGCAGTAACTCTAGACATCAACCCTTAGGTGCCGATCTGCTAAATTTCTTGCTACAAAGGTGAACAAAATATTTAAAATTTACTGATTTTTCACATGCTACTTATATGATTAGGCCTCTAATAGTTTATGTTTTTCTGGACTTTTTGGCTTCAATATTTTCTAATATCGTCTATTGAATAAATTATGAGCAACATGTTTAATTATTTTCTTGCTTATATACAATTAGTTATAAGTGTTTCCTTTTCTTTTTGTTCTTTAATATTTTTGTCTAACATTGTTTATTTATAGCAACGATGCCTATGTACTATATGCATTGACAAGTGGAAAGGACATATATGATGGTTGGACATACTGAGTATGTTGTAGCACATTATTATAGCTCTATGTTGAAGGTGATTCAGTTTTTATAATAATAGTCTATCTTTACATGATATGCTTGAGGTTAAAAAGTTTGCTCGTAGTTCTGAGAGGTATGGTGGTTATTTTTAGATGCATCTTTAGTACACAAATATGTGTTTTTTTTACAATGCAAAAACATGAGAAATAATCAGTCTAGAATATTTTCGAAAGCCTGAGATCGTGTAATAAAGCTATTTTTGATGAAATAAAGGTTTAGCAAAAATTTGAAGTTCTCTATTTTAGAATCTAATACCACCTTATATTTAATTGTTGAATTGTAGCGAGTGAATTTGGTTTAGATCATGTAAGAGTTATGCAAATTAACTTGGGTTAAATTTTGAAAAAACACAAAAAAATCACAATTAATTGATTTATTTTCGTATGAATCGCGGGGCAATTATAGCAACACCACGTCTTACGTGGTGTGAAATTTCTAGTAGTATAATGTAAGTCATAAATCCATGTATAGTTGCAAAGAAATCAAGCCATGATGCATGAATCTGATAAAAAAAGACTCCCTTATAACTAGTCATCAACCATGCTACAAATGAAAATAGCACTAGCTTATTAATCCAAAAGTGTTCATAAACAAAAGACAAATATTTTTTATATGCATTCTATAAACTAAAAGAGAAAGTTTAATTTATAAACTAGTGCACTAATAAAAAAAAATCCCCAAATAGAGCATAGCAATCAATTTACCTAAAATCATGCAGCATCCTTCGATTGTGGAAGACATAACTTAGTATGATCAAATATTAACTCTTTCATCTGGAGAGGATCTTTGCATTTTCATCAATATTCTACGCGGCCTCGTTCCTTGTTCCAAGAAAACCAACTTTTCTAGGTTACTCGCATATTTGAGCAATATCTAGATCAGCGGGATTATTATGTATCCATCACCCTTAGCACATGTAACTTCAACCCTTCTCAGCTTCAGTAGAAACAAGCTGGGGAGATTTCTATCAAAATTAAGCCAGCTTTCTGCATTTTCCTCCAACTTGAAGTTGTTTTTCGCTCTTTCTCGTCCACTGGATCGAAGGCCTAAATCCCTCAACTGATGAAACATCTCAAGAACACCCACAATTTGCTCGTATTCTTCCCAACGAACTGGTTCGAGCTCTAAGGAGTAGGCATTGGGAAAAGATGAAAGCATGCGTTTCTCCTTCATAGCTCCACACCCGGCGATTAGTAAATACTCAAGATTCGGTGTCGAGATTCTCAATCCCATATCCATGGATGAAGACTTTTTAATCTCGAGGCGTTTCAAACTACTAGAGCTGATGTTCAATTTTTCCTTGCTCCTTTGAAATAATAGCAAGGTTAAGCTTTCCAATCGACACTACAACAAAAATCTCTAATAGTGACACAATTTTAGTGACATCATGAGAGGGTGTCACAAAATTTGCTACACCTTTAGTGTAACAAAATTTAGTTACATCCATACATGCATCTATAATATTTTTTGACACATAAAAATGTAAGTAAATTAGTTACATCTAGAAATGTAACAAATTTTGTGACATCTATACATGTCACTAAATTTTGCTACACCTTAAAGTGTCACAAAATATTTTTGTTACACACGTAGGTGTCACAATCTCTCTATGACACAAACACCTATATAAATAAGAATTGTCCCACATCGAAAAAATATAAGAAAAAGACATGCATTATATGAGAAGGATCATGAAACAATGACAAAAACTAATTTCTCCAAGTGAAAATTGGAGTACACAATTGAAAATTGAAGAAGAAAACACATACGCTACACACATACATATACATATTATAATCTATATAGTATATACATATACACACACACACACACACACATGGGAATATATATATATATATATATATATATATATATATATATATATAGGTAGTAGATCATATGAAAACTAATTATTACGTGAAACCTGCAATCCATCATAAAATGTTGCATTTTATACATAAAATGATGCATTTTATGTATAAAATGTTGCATAATAAAATATATTATTTTATATTATTTTACATTATTTTTATGCATATAATGCATCATTATGAGAATTTGCATAATAAAATATATTATTTTATTTTATATTATTTTTATGCATATAATGCATCATCATGAGAATGCAATATTTTATTATAAAAATACAACACTTTTGTGCATAAAATACAACATTTTATGATGGGTTGCAGGTTTCACGTAATAATTAGTTTTCACCATAACACATCCATATATATATATATATATATATATATATATATATATATTATTAATAAAATATTTTTTTAAGCAATAATTATAAATAAATTGTCAAAAAAATAGCTACACTTTCACATGTCACAAATATAACTACACTTTTATATGTCACAAAGTTAGTTACACATTCAAATATCACTAAATTTAGTGACATGTTTTGTTTTTGTGACACGCATATTAGTCGCTCAACCATAAAGTGTCACAATTTTTTTTAGTGACATTTATAAGTGTCACAATTTCTTTAAAATTGTGTCACTATTTGAGCATTTTGTTGTAGTGCGAGGGCTACCACACAAAACTTCATTCATCGAATCCTCACCCACAAAATTAACATAAATCGTTAAACTCTTGAGTTGATCCCATTGCACATTACCATGAATTTCAAGGTTGGAACTTGTTAACGTTAATTGTTTAAGCGATGAACATGAGTAGAGACTATTAGACTAAATTAAACGAGAGAAAAAGTAGGATAATCAAGAGTGAATGTCCCGTTCTTCATTGCTGCAGAATTGTTCTTCAATACAAAAAGATAGATCTTAAAAATGGATCTACTGTTCCCTATATAACTATCATCCTAGTCAGCAGTGAATAGTAAAAGTAAACACTAAAAATATAACTAACACTAAACATAAAACGGGAAAATGAAAAGCACGACTTCAAGTTCACTTGACTTCAGCTTTACACTCCCCCTCAAGAAGGGCGTGTATATTAGACATGTCCATTTTGCCAAGGATCTTGGAGAAAGATGAAGGAGAGAGTGGTTTGGTGAGGATATCTGCAAGCTGCAAATCATTCGGTATATGCATAGGCTTAATCAAACCAGCAAGATATCGATGGCGGATGCTGTGGCAGTCAATTTCTATATGTTTAGTGCGTTCATGAAAAGCTGCGTTTGAAGTGATGTATACAGCAGATTTATTATCACAAAACAGTGGTACTGGTTTTGTGCGAGGAATTCCAAACTCACGTAGTAATGTATCCACCCATGAAACTTCACATGCAGCTTGGGCCATGGCTCGATATTTTGCCTCGGTGGAAGAACGAGAGACTACTTTCTGCTTCTTGGATCGCCAAGAGATCAAAGAGCTTCCAAGAAAGAGACAGAAGTCAGTCACTGATCGACGAGTATCAAAGTAGGTGCCCCAATCTGCATCTGCAAAAATACTAGCATCCAACGTGGCAGTGGCAGAATAAAACAAGCCAAGACCTATAGAACCCTTAAGATAGCGTAGAACTTTATATGCAGCTATAAGATGATGTGCATCGGGTGTAGATAAAAACTGACTGAGGCGGTTTACAGCAAAAGTTATGTCTGGTCTGGTGTAGCACAAGTATTGAAGTCTTCCAACAAGCTTTCTGTAGGTCTTAGCATGGGTAAGAGGTGTAGATCCTTCTTGTTGAAGATGTGTAGATGGATCCATGGGAACTTTGGAGGGTTTACATCCAAGTAGCCCAGTGTCATTAAGCAGATCCAATATATATTTCCTTTGGCACACAGACAAGCCACTAGAACTTTGAGCAATCTCCAGACCAAGAAAGTATCTAGGTCTACCCAAATCCTTAAAGTGAAAATGTTGTCCCAAGTGAGTTTTGAACTGCTGAAGTAGGGATGCATCTGTACAGGCCAACAAAATATCATCCACATATATCACAACCCCAAGGTAGGCACCATTCTTGTGAAGATAGAAGTAAGAATAATCAGCCTTGGACTGTGACAAACCAAACCCTGTAAGGACTGAAGTAAACTTGAAGAACCATTGTCTAGAAGCTTGTTTCAGTCCATACAAGGACTTGTGCAGCTTGCAAACCAAATTAGATTGCTCCCCTTGAATGAATAATCCCTTAGGTGGCTTCATGTAGATTTCCTCATTAAAATCACCATAAAGGAAAGCATTGTTTATATCCAGGTGAGCAAGATGGTATCCTTTAACAGCTGAAACTGCAAGCATAAGTTTCACGGATACAAGTTTGGCAACAGGAGAGAATGTATCCAAGTAGTCAATACCTTCCTGTTGTGTGTAGCCTTGGGCTACAAGTCTGGCTTTGTGTCTTTCCACACTGCCATCAGAGAGAAACTTTGTCTTATAAATCCACTTACAACCAATTGGAGTTTTCCCTGCAGGTAATGGCACTAGAGACCATGTGTTGTTTCTTTCTAAAGCTTCTAATTCAACTTTCATTGCATCCCTCCATTCTGGATGAGCAGACGCTTGTGCATAAGTGAAAGGGTCAGGCACAACAGTGATGGAACAAACAAATGCTGAGTATGAGGAGGACAAATGAGAAAGGCTGAGGTAGGAGCTTAAAGGATAGGTGCAGGTAGATTGTATAGCACCATAGATATAATCATTCAAATAAGCTGGAGTTTTAATTGGTCTTCCTGAATAGGTAGTAGGAACATATGTGTGAGGAGAAGAAAGAATAGAAGATGGGGCAGGTTCAGTAGACTAAGGTGGTGAAAAACATGATGAAAGTAAGGAGAAAGAGGTGTAGTCAAAGGAAAATCAGGGAGAGAGTGAGGAGTAGCAAAGGGAAAGACATGTTCATGAAATGTAACATCCCTACTAATAAAAATTTTGTTAGTGGCCAGATCCAACAACTTATACCCTTTGTAACCACTAGGATATCCTGAGCAAAGTGGATGCAAAGCACAAACAACCAAACACTCTAAGGTGATTGTATTGAGGTGGTTTATTGAAAAGAATTTGGAAAGGGGAAAGATTAGAGAGTTGAGGAATTGAAGAAGGGATGTGATTGATGAGATATGAAGCAGTGAGAATACAATCACCCCAGTAAAAAAAAGAGGTATGTGTGATTGAAAGTAAAGGCTTCTTGTAACATTGAGAAGGTGTTATGTTTTCTTTCAACCCTTGCATTTTGTTGAGGTCTCTCAACACAAGAATGTTGTACTAGGGTGCCAAATTTGGTGAATAAATGAGGAAGATTAAACTCACTTCCATTATCACACCTAATCATTTTTATGGTTTTATGAAACTGAGTAGACACTTGCTGAAAGAATTGAGGTAAGACTGTGGACACTTCACTCTTAGAAACAAGTAAGTAAGTCCAAACAAATCTAGAACAATCATCAACTATAGTCAAAAAATATTTATGTCCATGAACAGTAGTAAGATTAAAAGGACCCCAAATGTCACAGTGTATAAGATCAAACACAGATTCTGCAATATTCATAGAAGGAGAAAAACTGAGTCATTTTTGTTTAGAGAGGTGACAAACATCACATACTGTATGAGTTACAGATTTAATAGGTAAAGAAGAAGACAAAATTTGAAGTTTTTCTGACCCTAGATGGCCAAGTCTAGAATGCCATACATCAGTTCCTATTACAGAAGAGACTCTAGGTGGTTGAATATTAGGAGATTCCATCTTAAGAACATAGAGGTTGCCAACTCTTCTACCCATCCCAATCTACATTCCCTTGGAAGCATCCTGAATAAGACAATGTGTATGAGTAAAAGAAAGTGAACAATTACTGGTTGATGTAAGGCTACTGACAGAAAGAAGATTATATGAAAAGGTAGGAACATGAAGTACATAGAACAGGGTGAGAGAGGGGGTCACTTGAACTGTGCCTATACTAGTGATTGAGACCTTTTGTGAATTAGGAAAAGTAAGAAAAGCATCAACCACAGTGGTCATGGAAGTAAACTGAGAAGCACAACAACAGACATGGTGTGTAGCACCTGTGTCTATTAACCAATGTGATGCAGACTTAGACCTAGTGCAATTAGCAACAAAAGGAGTTAATGAAAACATACCACTGAAAGAAGCATTAAAGTCTAAGGAACCAATAGAGGAGCTAGCTTGTGGACTTTCTGAAATGTTTTGGCCTTGAATCTGTGACTGAAGATAGGCTAAGATTTGTTGGCATTGGTCTGCAGAAAGAGGGTTAGAAAGAGAAGG
The DNA here is from genome assembly GCA_001642375.2 of Mentha longifolia. NCBI lineage: Eukaryota > Viridiplantae > Streptophyta > Magnoliopsida > Lamiales > Lamiaceae > Mentha > Mentha longifolia. The sequence goes on from CM038114.1 coordinate 9,257,920, forward strand.
GATTGGAACAGAAAGAGAAGGTGGAGTAACAACTGAACCATCATTGTTGAGCTGAACCCCCACATTATGCACAGACCTCTGACTTCCAGATGCAGTACCAACTGTTGAAACACCTGAACCACGCCCCCTTCCTCTTCCAAAACCTGGCTCTGATACCATATTACACTAAATTAAACGAGAGAAAAAGTAGGATAATCAAGAGTGAATGTCCCGTTCTTCATTGCTGCATAATTGTTCTTCAATACAAAAAGATAGATCTCAAAAATGGATCTACTGTTCCCTATATAACTATCATCCTAGTCAGCAGTGAATAGTAAAAGTAAACAGTTAAAATATAAGTAACACTAAACATAAAACGGGAAAATGGAAAGCACGACTTCAATCACTTGACTTCAGCTTTACAGAGACAGCGGGGCATCAAATACATCTTTCTTACCCCATAAACCCTAGGTGCATAACTTGAGTCCACGGCAAAACTTATCCACGAATTAGTATATATCTTCATTACTTATTGACTTCTCAAGCTCAAAATCGAATTTAACACTGAATCTCAACATCTTAGTCCCTCTCCAACAACGTAATGCCCCGTATACGAATTCCAAAATTTATCTGTATTTTTCATCCTACTCGCCTCGAAATCGAGCCAAGGGATGGTGGTCCACATGTTTTTCCAGTGCTTGGAGAGAACTGTTTGTACGGACAACATCGGTCAATGGCAAGAACCGAAGAATATCGATAATTAGTGACTCGGGCAACTCACTGAGTTGATCTTTTGCATGGTCTTCCTTCTTTGGTTCCTTCATCTGCTAAATTTACAGAATCAAAATCATCCAATCCAAACCTACGATGATACAATAGTTAAACTCAACGTACGTGCAAAGGATAACTACCTCGAAAAGATTGACCACTTGGACGCTACGTTGATGATTAATTGCTAATATTTATAGGGTATGAATGGAAGCCAGAAACCCTAGTTATACATGTTCTGGTAGTGAGAAAACTCCGTAAAAGGTATCACCATGAGGCGGTATTTATGTGTTTAATTAATATGATAAATTGTTTGTTTGTAATTTTATTTGACTCTTTATTTTTTCTTATTGGGTTTAAGTTCACTTGTAAGATAAGTAGTTAATATTAATCTTGCTGGATATATATTAGCAATTCGTGGAGTTGATGACTAGATAGTAGATATACATTATATAGTACGTTATTCAAATCCTCATAGATTTCACAGCTTTAATTTGTTTATTAGTTTCTATTTCGCTGGACTGGGTATATAAGTAAATCACATATTGAGTTCTTTATTGAGTTCTTTACATATTGAACTGGAATTGATAGGTGTGAGTCCTTTATTGAGTTCTTATTTTTCCTGCTGAGTTTGAAAGAGAATGATGTTAATGTCAGTATGGCGATGTTGTTGTGGCAAATGTGGAGGGATAGAAACGATGTGATTTGGAAAAATAAGACGGCTGCCCCTAATATTTCTATTTGTTTAGCAGTTAATGCAAGTGATGAATGGAACAGAACGTGGGAGATATTCAGCATTGACAAAGGGAATCGAGGTCGGGCTGCTGGATGTTCTGGGTGGCATAATCTTCCATAGGGGTGGTTTCGATGCTCAGTGGATGCTGCTTTCTTCCCTTGCCTGAATCGAATGGGTGCTAGTATGGTGCTTCAAGATGAGAATGGTGAGTTTGTGGCTGCTAGAGCTATTACCATACCTGGTTGTTTGTGTGTAGATGAAGGAGAAGTTATGGGTATTTATGAGGCTCTTTCTTGGATCAAGCAAATGGGAACTGAGCAGGTAGAATTCTGTTCGGATAGTAAGGTTGCAATAGACACCATCAACTCTGAAGCTCGAGATAGATTTGAACGGGGAGTTATTGCTCAGAGTTGTCAGATTATCTTGAAGGCTCAACTGGGATTTAAAGTTAATTTTATCAGGAGAGAGAGGAATGTCGTAGCTCACAATCTTGCTAGATTGTCAAAAAACTTTGTTTCTACGTATGTTTGGGATGACCATCCGGCTAATATAGAGGGGCTTCTCTGCTTACCATGCATTTGCAATTATATAAATTGGTTATTTTTCTTTAAAAAAAAAGGTAAATCACATATACATAACTGTATCGGTGAAGCAATATATTTTGCAGAAATTATTGAAATTATTTATATTTGGAGGAACTGTTATCACATGTATCCCTTGAAGCAACGCTTGATCTTGGCTTGTTCGTGGTGTTGGTCTTGATATAATCCGCTCCTCTTCTTATTTGATAAACAATTATTTTGTTGTTATTACTAGTTCCTCGGATTGAATACAAATGATGATTAGATTTAATTTGCCAATAAATCATCATGAAAAAATGAAAACATCAACTAGAATTTCCAGCGGTCTTTTCAAGATTTTCTTTGTCCCTAATTTCACTTTCATATATAGCAGTACTAAGGATGATATTAGAACAATATATCATCAACTGTATATGCTACGCACATGAAATGAGCACCAAAAGTTGACTAGTAATTCAAACATGTTTGAGAGGAGTAAATAAATAGTAATGACATATATATATATATATATAGAGGTTGGTTCACATGTTAAAAAAATCATGGTGTATTAAATAGGAATGAATCTGGATTATTGATCTTAATCAAATCTAAGGCTGTTATTGATTTAAGCATGGTTTCAAAGGGGCAATAAGCATGATTTCATTTAAGCATGAATTGATACATTTAAAAGCACAATTATATAATAAGCATAATTTTATGCACATTTAAGCATAGTTTTGTATACCTTTAAGCATTTTTAACATTTTAACACACCAGGATTTATTAACACACGAACCGTTCCCTATATATATATATATATATATATATTAGAGAAATGAAATGATATAAAACAATTGAAAAAATCGAACAAAATAATGCTTAAGTGAGCAAACGGCGATGGTACCCACTAGGAGGTGAGTAGCATATCATTTCTCTCTCTCTATATATATATATATATATATATATATTGACATATGCATCACAAAAATAAAGAAAAAAGAAAGGGCAACTACTATGCTATTATAAATAAAGAAAAAACATCAACAATCAATCCAAAAGTTATCATAAACTAGTGCACTAATAAATAAAAAATCCCCAACGCAGAGCAATCTCTCATAAATGAAATCATGCAGCATCCTCTTGATTACTTAAAGAAAAAAATTTAGTATGATCAAATATCAACTCCTCATTTGGAGAGGATCTTTCCATTTTCATCAATAACTTCATTCCTCCTCGTTTGTCCCAAAAAGTCATGTTTTCTAGATGTGTCGCATATCTGAGCAATATATGTATCAATGGAAGTATGGATTCATCACCCTTATCACAAGTGACATAAACTATTCTCAGCTCCGGTAGAAACAAGTTGGGGAAATTTCTATCAAAATTAAGCCATCTTTTTGCATTTTTATCCAACTTGAAGCTGCTTTTGGCTTTTTTCGGTCGTATTCCGTAGCTGGTTAGAAGGAGTAAAGTCCTCAACTGAGGAAACATCTCAAGAACACCAACAATTTGCTCGTATTCTTCCCAACAGACTTGGAGATGTAAGAGGTGAGCATTGGGAAAAGATGGAAGCATACATTTCTCCTTCATAGCTCCAAGCGCCTGGCACATAACAATAAGTGCAAGTATCTTCAACAAATTAAACACACAGACACATATATAAAATGCAAGTCATAAATCTTTATATAGTTAATGCAGAGAAACCGAACCTCGATGCATGAATGTGATAAAGAGAGTCTCTCAACATGTTTGATGGCAGGAAGAATTTGAGTCAGCATCTCTCCAACAACATTTTGGGGAACCTTTAGCTTATTATGAAAATCAAGATTTGCTATGCTCAACAATGGCATGTTGTTCATCAACAAACACTTGCTATATTGCCCGTAGATTCGTAAAGATTCAAGATTCGGTGTCCGGATTCTCACCTCAGTAGTATCCGTAAATAAACACTTGTCAATCGAGAGGCGCCTCAAACTACTAGAGCTGATGTTCAAGTTTGCGTTGTTATGAAACGACGATATCAAGGATAAGCTTTCCAATCGAGGGCTACCACTCAAAACTTTACTCATCCAAACCTCACTGAGAAATTCTCCAAGAACCGATAACTTCTTGAGTTGATCCCATTGCACATTACCATCAATTCTTTTAAGGTCGCAACTTCTTAACGTTAATTGTGTAAGCGATGAACATGAGTAGAGACAGCGGGGCATCAAATACATCTTTCTTATCCCATAAACCCAAGGTGCATAAGAATCAGGTATGTATAACTTGAGTTCTTCGACATCTTTCTCCACAGCAAAACTTATCCACGAATTAGTATCTTCATTACTTATTGACTTCTCAAGCTCAAAATCGAATTTAACACTGAATCTCAACATCTTGGTCCCTCTCCAAGAACGCAATGCCCCGTATACGAATTCTCGAAATTTATCTTTATTTTTCATCTTACTATAGTCGAAATCGAGCCAAGGGATGGTGGTCCACATGTTTTTCCAGTGCTTGGAGAAAACCATTGTACGGACGACATCGGTCAAAGGCAAGAGCCGAAGAATATCCAGAATTACTGACTCGGGCAACTCACTGAGTCGATCTTTTGCCCGGTAGTCCTTCTTGATGAGCTTTCGTTTCTTCATCTGATAAATTTACAGAATCGATCAAAATCACCCAATCGAAACCTGCGATACAAATACAATAATTAAACTCAACGGAAACCAAATTGTACGTGCAAAGGAAAACTACGTACCTCAAAAAGATTGACGGCATGGACGCTAGTTGCTAATATTTCTAGGATATTGCGATTTAATGATTAATTGTATGAATTGAAGCCAGAAACCCTAGTTATTCACTATGGTAGTGAGAAAACTCCGTAAAAGGTAACATGAGGCGGTATTTGTTTAATAATGTATTGTAAATAAAAGATTATATCTAGATTTTTTGTTTGATATAAAAATCGGAAAAAAAAAACAAACAAAGGAGAAGTTATGATAATTAAAATATTGAGCAATTCAATAATTAAGATAAAATGAGTAGATGGTAAGATACTAGATTAAACTAATAAGCCATTACAATTAAGATAATTAGGAAATAATTTTTTTCATATTGGAAATGTATATATCAAGATATATGGAGTCGTGACGCTCGTGACCCCTTAATTAGTCCAAGTAATAGATCGATCTCTCAACTGGCAGTAGAAATTAAACAAGTTGGGGAAATTTCCATCGTTTTGAGCAACGACAATTTGTTCGTATTGGTGACAACAAACTTTGGGTATAAGTAAATCACGTACACAAAATTGTATCGACGAAACAATATATTTTCAGAAATTGTTGAAATTATATTTATATTTGAAGAAACTGTACGTTATCAAATGTATCCTTGGCTTGTTAAAGGTGTTGGTCTTCATTCAATCCGCTCCTCTTCTTGTATAAATGATGATTAGGTTTTGCCAATAACTCATCATGAAGTGAAAAAAAAAAAACATCAAGTATAATTAATTTTCGAGTGGTCTTTTCAAGATTTTCTTTGTCCGTAATTTCACATTCATCAACTTGTATATGCTACACATGAAATGAGCACCAAGATGCTAATATAACCTTGATGCATGAATACGATAAAAGGACTCCCTCGTAATAACTAGTCATTCTTATTTTCGTAGGTAATTAATGAACGTCAATAAGGAATAAATCGATCACGAAAGTAAGGAACACAAGGAATTACGTGGTTCAATCTATTAGAATAGATCTACGTCCACGGAGCAAGAGTATGGATCTTTATTGCTAGTATGAGTATTGCTTACAAGATTGTTCCCCTCTCCATCTATTCTAAACCCCGTATTTATAGTTAATTACATGGAGTTTGACTATGATACAAAGTCTTCTCCTATTTGGACTCTTTAGCTTGATCTCCTTCTTAAGGATAGACAACGAGCTTCTATATCTCTCTTGGAGCTTGAATTGTAGTCGATGTAGGAGTCTTGATTGCCTTGGTGAAGAAGTCTCTCTTAGTTGGGCCGAGCTGCGTAGGCCGAGTTTAACTGTCGGGGCTCAATTATATTGGGCTTGATGCTTGGGCCTAGGAGCTAGGTCGTATCCTATCAGTCATCAACCATGCTACAAATGAAAAGAGGACCAGCTTATTAATCCAACAGTGTTCATAAACTAGCTAGAATCAAAAGATAAATATTTTTTTTTTTATGCATGCTATAAATCAAAAGAGCACCAACTTAATCCAAAAGTTATATAAACTGGTGAACTGATAAAATCCCCAAATAGCTTAGAGCATAGCAATCAATTTACCTAAAATCATGCAGCGTCCTTCGATTTATGAAGACGTAACTTAGTATGATCAAATATTAACTCTTCATCTGGAGAGGATCTTCGCACTTTAAGCAATATTCTACAAGGCCTCCTTCCAGCTTTGTTCCAAGAAAACCAACTCTTCTAGATTACTCGCATACGTGAGCAATATCTGGATTAGTGGGAGGTAACTTCAATCTTCCTCAGCTTTAGTAGAAACGAGCTGGGGAGATTTCTATCAAAATTAAGCCAGCTTTCTGCATTTTTCTCCAACTTGAAGTTCTTTTTCGCTCTTTCTCGTCCCCTGGTTCGAAGGCCTAAATCCCTCAACTGAGGAAACATCTCAAGAACACCAACAATTTGCTCGTATTCTTCCCAACATACTGATTTGAGCTCTAAGGAGTAGGCACTGGGAAAAGATGAAAGCATGCGTTTCTCCTTCATAGCTCCAAGCGCCTGCCATAACAATAAGTGCTCAAGGGCTTTTCAAAAAATCAAACATTTATAGTAATGTAAGCCATAAATTAAAACATATACTCCCTCCGTCCACAATCTTTGGACCCAAAATTTTTGACACAATATTTAATGCATTGTGATGATATATTAATAAATTAATATGTTAAAGTATTAAAGTAGGATAATTGTGGGTCCTTCTAAAATTATTGTGAGTGTTAAAGTGTTAAAATGTTAAAGTGTAAAGTGATAAAGTTGTGGAGCCTATTACTAAAAAAAAGAAAGTGTCTATACATGGTGGACGTCCGAATATAGTATTAGTGTCTAAAGATTGTGGACGGAGGGAGTATTTGACAAGAAACCGAACCTTGATGCATGAATCAGATAACAAGACTCTCTCCACATGATTGATGCGCAGAAGAATTTGAGTCAGCGTCTCTCCAAAAACATTTTGGGGAACCTTACGAAAATTGAGATCTGCTATGCTTAATGATGGCATGTTGTTCATCAGCAGCACTTGCTATATCCATACCCGGAAAATCGTAGATATTCAAGATTCGGTGTTGAGATTCTCAACTCCGTATCTTCTCAACACCGAATCTGTCCTTAATGAAATCATGGCAATCGTGAGGCGTTTCAAACTACCAGAGCTGATGTTTAAGTTTTCCTTGCCCTTTTGAACCAATAGCAAGGATAAGCTTTCCAATCGAGGGCTACCACACAAAACTTCATTCATCGAATCCTCACCCACAAATTCACCACTAATCGTTAAACTCTTGATCAAGTCGGTCCCATTGCACATTACCATCAATTTTTGTAAGGTCCAAACTTCTTAACATTAATTGTTTAAGCGATGAACACGAGTAGAGACAGCGGAGCATCAAATACATCTTTCTTACTCCATAAAACCACCCTAGGTGCAGGTAAATATAACTCGAGATCTTCGAAATCTTTCTTCTCGTCAAAACTTACCCACGAATCAATATCATCATTACTTATTGAATTCTCAAGCTTAGTGCTGAATTTAACACTGAATCTCAACATCTTGCTCCCTCTCCAATAACTTAATGCCCCGTTTACGAATTCTCGAAATTTTTCTTTATTTTTCATTCTGCTGGCGTCGAAATCGAGCCAAGGGATGGTGGTCCAGATGTTTTTCCAGTGCTTGGAGAGAACCGTTGTACGTACAACATCGGTCAAAGGCAAGAACCGAAGAATATCTAAAATTACTGACTCGGGCAACTCACTGAGTCGACCTTTTGCATGGTATTCCTTCTTGATGAGCTTTCGTTTCTTCATCTGCTAAATTTACAGAATCAAAATCACCCAATCGAAACTTACGACGATACAATATTTGAAACCAACGGAAACCAAATCGAACGTACGTGCAAAGAAAATTACCTCAAAAAGATTGTCGGTGTGGACGCTTCGTTGATGATTAATTGCTATTTATAGGGTATGAATGGAAGCCAGAAACCCTAGTTATACATGTTATGGTAGTGAGAAAACTCCGTCCAAGGTATTATGAGGTGGTATTTATCTGTCTAATATATAGTAGCTTATAAATTGTTTGTTTGTAATTTTATTTGACGCTTTATTTTTTTCTTATTGGGTTTAAGTTCGCTTGTAAGTTAGTTAAATTAATCTTGCTGGATATATATTAGTTCATTGATTACTAGATATACATTAATTATAGAATTCTTTTGAAATAAAAGAAAATTTTGAAAAATATATAACTCTTTTCTCTCTTCCTTACGATTAAGATAGAGGCCATTTTTTTTCCGGCATGGTAAGTATTTCGTATTTTAATGTAAATTTTATTTTATTTTTTAAATTAGAGCATCATATACTTATATTCATAAAGTATATTGATAATATATCTTAAATAAGAGATCATATCGAAACTTTTAATTTAATATAAAAATCAAAAATATCAAAACACAAACGAGTAAGTTATGATAATTTAAAATATTACAATTCAAATTAAATTGGGATGCATGTAGATAGATGTATAGATAATGAGTCAGTGGATTAAACTTAAATTGAATTTTTTTTCCAAATTAGGAAATGTCTCTATATTAACTGGACATCAAGAAAAGAAAAAAAAGAATATCAAGAGAGTATTATATTATACTCTGTACTAATTAAAAAATCGTAAAAGATATGGAAACATAAAAAAAGTTAAAATTCTAAACATACTCTTCGTACAAGAAAGGGTTAAAAACTTAAAACATGGATGAAGAGGGTCACCTTGTAAGTTAGAGGTTTTATGTTTAATTTATGGGAAAATTATAGTTTATATCCTAAATTATTGAACATTTAACAAATATATCCTGAATTATTAATAATTGTAAAAAAAACACACAAACTATTGAAAAGTTAACAATCTACCCCGTTAGTGACTTTCCGGCAACAAATGTATACCTGTCCGCCGGATTCCACGGTGGAATTTTAACTTAATTTTTCATTAATTTCTATCCTATCATATTTACAAAATATAAATTAATAAATTAAAAATAAATTGAAATTGAAGTCGGACATCAGAAGGGCAAAACGCTAGGCCAAACCTTTCTTCTTCCTCTTGCTCTCTCTCTTCACTGCCGCCATCCTCTTTTTTCTCTTCTTCTCTTTAATACCTCTACCAGTAACATCTTCCTCCATCCCACAACCATCGCCGCCACTCCTTCATCTCTTGCCACCGCTCATCTGTTCGTCGCCACCATTAGTCCGAGAGCTAGAAGCCAATGCGAACATCAACAACTATGGCCACGACAAGACCACCCTTACCATGTCTCCAGCCCCATGAATCAAAGGCTGTGCCCCAAAAACTATGCCAAAATGGATGTTGAATACTTGAATATGCCAATAGCATGTTTAGCGCCTCATTGTTGTGTTAAATAAAATTGATATATTCTAATCCGTACATGAAAATTGAGGAGCTGAGGCATATTGGGTAGGGGAAGAAGATGGGCAACTGTAGATTTTTGTTTTCGAATTGGTTTATATGCAGAAATCTGGAAATCTTGAGATTCTCCAATTTAGACAATTTGCTTGCTTTCTCCAATGCTAAAGAAGGAAATCAAAGCATTCAGATGGACATTGTGATTCTAGTTGCCGGCGGCGACGTTCTGATGCCCAGATGCAAGTTCATATTTGTACTATGGTGGGGGTGGTTTACTCGTTTCCAGCTAACCCTTCATCACTTAAATAAAAAAATTAAAAAAAAGAAGCTAAAATTCCACCGTGGAATCCGGCGGACAGGTAATACATTTGTTGCCGGAAAGTCACTAGCGGGGTAGATTTGTTAACTTTTCAATAGTTTGGATGCTTTTTTGTAATTATTAATAGTTCAGGATATATTTGTTAAATGTTATAAACTATAATTTTCCCTTCATTTATTTATTTATGGGGGCTATGTTTTAAAATCCCCTTGCAATAATCACCATACTATAAAGCCTAAAAATCATATTAGATCCAGATTTATAAAGCCCGGCCTGTCCAAGAATTGGGCCAACCCGCTAGGCTGGGTTGGGTCAGGCCCAGTTTCTTACCTCCATTTTATGTTTCTTTTCCTTTTCTTTAAAACATAAATAAAATGAATAAATTATCCCGTCTTAATCCCAAAATCCCCATCCCCTGCGCCTCCGCCCCCCCTCTCACTCTCGCTACTCGCGCCATTCTCCTTCGCCGGAGACAACTATATCTTTCACAGCGCGAAACTCTATAATTGATTTGATGTATAGAAGAACTTATTTTGTGATTATTTTCTGAATTCTGATGTATGATTTTTCCCCAATTTTGAGGAAAATTGTTTGAGTTGCCGAGGATATTCTCATTTCTGCCGTTGAATTCGCCAAAAATATTGGTATCGCACAAAGAGGAGCTGAAGATATTCACTACTACTTAGCTGCGTTTTGAGGTAATCTTCGAGAATTTGATTTGTGTAGTCGGTTAGAATTTGAGTTGTGGATGCGAATCTAATTCATTTGATTATGTTTCAGAGATTTTGATTTTGAACACTGCTGATCGATGAGAAAGAGAAGTGAACCCCAGGGGCCGGATCGACTCAGTGAGTTGCCTGACTCGGTAATATTTCACATACTATGGTTTGTTCCGATGATTGATGTTATTAGGACAGCAGTTCTATCTAAGCGCTGGAGAAACCTTCGTAACATCACCCCCTGCCTTAATTTCGTTGCCATGGAGGTAGATAGTCATGATGAGAATGGTGATCCTCAGAAAGATGATTATTTTACAAACCAATTTCGAAACCTTGTTAATCGGGCTTTAATATTCTGGAATGGGGAAAGAATTCTGAAGTTCAAGATTGATTCCTCTGATCATCTTGAGAAGTCGATACATGATGATATTGATATGTGGTTGCTTTTTGCCAAGAAAAATAAAGTCGAAGAATTATATCTACATTTGCACTGCAAAAGAATTTCATCAGTAGCTGAGAATTTGTATTTTGATGACGGGGAAGATGTGTACTGGGCGACAAACTTTCTAGGCTCATGGTCATCTCTTAAAGTGTTATCTTTCAGACAATGTAACGTTCTTGTTTACAAGAATGTGCAATGGAATCAACTCAAAAGTTTAACAATTACCGAGAGTCTTTACATCACTGATCATCTTGTTAACCGAATATTGTCTGGTAGCCCTCGATTGGAAGTCTTTGTATTGTCTTTTGCAGACAGAGGTGCTAGCTTGAGTATTGAATCTAGAAGCTTGAAAAAGCTGTCAATTTACAAGTTTGTATATGATCGTTCGCATGTACACCATTATTTTGCTCCGAACAAAGAATTATGGATGGGTACGAAGTTGAGAATCAAGACCCCGAATCTTGAATCATTGGAAATTAAAGGAATTCCATATGGTGATTATTTACTGATAGATGTCTCATCTTTAACCCATGCAACTCTTGGGTTTTATGGTCTGCATTTTCTTGATTTGGATCATGATGATGATCATGAGCATTCCTTTACCTCAATCGATTTTCTTGGAGAAAGATATATTCGAATTTTTTCGAACATTCAACATGTTGAACATGTCACGTTGTACTACTGTTGCATCAAGGTTCGGTTTCCTTGAACTATCTTCCATGGCTTATATATTTATATTAGATTGATGCAGAGTAACAATGAGTATGGAAACATCACATTAGTCCTAATTGTGCTTGATAATCTCAAATTTGCCTTTGCTAACTTCTTATGCGACAATGAATTTGCTGCCTAAGGACTGTTAGAGATACTATATTATTTGTTGCAGTTTTACTGAATCAAGTGTTAACGTTATACCTGATTGTTAAGGGACGAACTCCTATGCTTCTCTTTTTCCTTTTCAATTCCGTGTTTAAGATTTATGTATTATCTTGTAAGGGCTCCGTCTTTACATTAGCTTGAAACCAATTGCACAATTGCTGCTAGTTAAAATGTGTTTATTGTTGTACTCACCATAATTCATAATGAAGTATTGACATTCTGTAAATTTAAGGGGAATAACTGTAGCGTCCATTGAATCAATGTTTGTCGTTTATCTTTCTTGGTCTTTGCTTCAATAAGCTACCCCTCTTATCGTAGACATTCTGTTACACCAGGTACTTGGAGCTATGAAAAAGAGATGTATTCATTCATCTTTTCCTAATGTGAAGTCCCTACAGATCGGATATTGTTTCAATGACTATGAACAATTAGGAGTTCTTCTTGAGAGTTTCCCTCAGTTAAAGACATTAGTCCTTCAAGCTAGAGAAGAGGATGAGAAGCATGATGAAGGAGATTCTGTCAAGTTTGATTCCGAGAGCCATCTCAAGTTTTGTGAAGCCATTCTTCCTAATTCTTTTCTCCTGCAGCTGAGGACAGTTGAGGTTACTTGGGCTGAGGGTGACAACATATTTCCATTTATAGAGATTGTGTTGAAACATGCAAGAAAGCTGGAAAAAGTTGTGTTCCGAGTAAAAGGAATAAAGGCTGGTTCGCCTCCATCAAAGTCTTTGTTGCTAGCATCACAAGAACTTTGTAGAATGCCAAGATCCTCGCCCAACTGCAGAATTCATACCATACCTTACGTCTTCAAGTCGTGACTACTTTCCTCTTCATAGAAGGGTAATAGCTCTTGCCTCTCGTCCTTACATTCCCTATTTTAGTTTCTCTTGTTTGTTTCGTATCGGATATTATATTTACTTATCAAGGGCAGTAGAGAAATTTGAAAATCTCAGGTCATTGTTCTGTTGCATCAAGGTATGGTTTCTTTGATCTATATGTAAATATTATTATTAACTTTAGCTATAGTACAAATTGTTTCACTCTTTTTGTTCTTGCATGATCAAAACTACTCGAGTGTTCAAGAGTAACACTAGCTTGGCACTTGTGCTAACGATTCCGTATAATATTTTCCAGGCATGTGAATTCGCAAGTTTTCTCGGAAGTTTCTGGACTTTTTGTGGGACAAACTTATTATATCTTGTCTCGTCATTAATTGGTTCTTTGGCAGTAATAGTATGAGATAAGAAGTTTATTTTGTGTTTTGTTGATGAATTTGGACTTCGTTAATATTATTTTAAATGTATTCTGATTATGCTTATTTGTAATGGACCATCATGTTAAAAGGAGTAGAAGAAAAGGCAAACACTGCAAGAAACATCTCAGCCTGATCAGTGCCTCAAAGTGAATTGAGTTGAGTTGAACCCTACTCTCCCCGAAACGGATGAGATCAAACCGTTGGGCATTGCATAGATGTCGAGTTTCTTCAACTTGTTCGTTCCCATATCAAATGCGTGCAGAAAACGATCCACTCCCACCAAGAACAACACCCCACCATCCTCAGAGAATCCCAAAGGGGTTACACCACCTTCAATACAGCCATCGAATTCCTTAGACCACCTCCCTTCTCCTCATCCTCCTCCATTCCAAGCCCAAATCTCAAACGAGCACCAATCCTCATTTCTCTTAATCTCTAGGATGAAGCACAAGGCCCAACCTCCCACCATAATCAAACAGAGAGCACCAATGGCTATCTCTTTCTCTCCTTCGGACTGTATGGAAATGGGAAAGTAGAGAACTTTTGAGTAGAAAAGTTGAAGCATATTAATTAGTGAATGTAATTGGGATAATAAGTATGGCCAGTCCAATAGGTAGAAAAGAGTAGTGAAAAGTAAAAAAAGTAGGATAAATTGGTAATTAAAAAAAGTCCAATAGGTAGAAGTGAGTAGGTGAAAAGTAAAAAAAAATAAAATAAAAAGAAAGTAGGATAAATCGGTAAAAAATAAATATAAAGTGAGAAAAATAACAAGAATATGTGAAAATTAAAAAAAATTAAAAAAATACAGTAAATAAATTGTTTTAATGAGGGATTCATTTCTTTCTTTCTTTTTTAGAATGGGGATTCATTTCATTTTGGATATATACAAATGATATGATACTTACCTCATGGTGGGCACATTCGTTAGCACCTTCTTCATTTCTTCAATTCGTCATTATTTCGTTCGATTTTTTCGATTGATTTATATTCTAGTATCATATAAATTTATATAGAAATCATTAAATCTACAAAATAAATAAAAATCAAAGCTCGACAATCGAGCTTTGATTTTTATTTATTTTGTAGATTTAATAATTTCTATATTAATTTATATGATGTTAGAATATAAATCAATCGAACAACATAATGCCAAATCGAAGAAATGAATCGAAAAAATGAAGAAGTGTCTACCATGAGGTGAGTAGCATATCATTTGTCTATGATACTAATATGGGGACAGGAAGCGAGATTGCCTTGATACAAATTTTTGAGACAAATTAAGGTTCTATATATTTGCTCAAAAAAAAAAAAAAATCCTATATCCTTCTTAATTTATCAGTGATTATCCATGGATACAAATCAAGATTTTTCTCTTCTGCCGCAGCAACCGAGAGGACGCAGCCGTTCATTCTTAGGTAGTCTTCGAGGTTTCAATTATGTTATACTTTCGAATATGTTTCAAATAATTTTCAGTTGTGGATGCGTTTCTATTTCATAAATGTTTTGATTTTGCAGATTAGGTGATGAAGAGAAGTAAACCCCAGGATCGACTCAGTGAGTTGCCCGACTCGATAATATTCGACATATTTTGGTTGTTGCCGGTGACTGATGTTGTGAGGACGACAGTTCTATCCAAGCGATGGAAAAACCTTTCGTCCACCACCCTCTTCCTTAATTTCAGCGACGATAAAGGTAGTTTTTGTAATGTATTGGATCAATATTCAGAAAAGGTTGGAAACTTCGTTAATCGGGCGTTATTACAGTGGGATGGGGCAAGGATTCTGAAATTCAAGGTCGATTGGAGTCGTAACCTTGAGAGGACGATATATGGTGATATTGATTTGTGGCTGCGATTTGTTAAGAGAAATGAAGTCGAAGAATTATATTTACATTTGCAACACAGTAATTTTTTATTTCATGATGATATTGAGTTTGATTTTAAGGATACTGGGTTCCGCAGTTTCTGTACTCGTGCTCCTCGTTTAAAGTGTTATCCTTCAAATCCTGTAACTTCAGAATTAATGGGAATGTGGAGTGGAATAATCTCAAGCAATTAAAGATTGAAGGTTTTGAAATTACTGGGCTTGTGATTAGGCAAATATTGTGTGGTAGCCCTCTTTTGGAAATCTTGATCTTCTCTTTCATAGAAATAGGCGAAAACTATAGTTTCGAATCGAGTAGACTGAAAGAGCTGTCGATTTACAAGTACTTTCATGATCAAGATTATCTGTCCATGGATACAGAGCTGAGAATCTGGGCCCCAAATCTCGAATTGTTAGAAATTGGAGGACTTACATTTGGTAAATGTTTGCTGCAAAATATCTCGTCTTTAGCCCGTGCAACCCTTGAGATGTTTGGTATGCATTATTACAAGGAAGATGCTCTTGATGTCTATGTTGATCTATGCTTATTTTCGACTTACAATTTTCTTGGAGACATGTTTAGTCGAATTCTTCCAATCATCCAACATGTCGAAAACATCTCATTGTCGTATTGTTGCATCAAGGTTCGGTTTCTTTGAACTACCTTCTATGGAGTATGGATTACGTTTGAATATAGATTAGTACAGTGTAACAATGAATGAGCATGAAGTTAATTATCACATTAGTTCTAAGTTCTAACCATGTATGTATGTTCCTTTTCTTGATTTCTGATATCTGAATATGGTATTGGTAGTTTTTCCTTTATTTGTCATTAGCTTCAAGAACACTTGCAGCACTGCAGCTAGGTGAAATATCATGCTTGAGGCTCCTCATATAATGAACTTATTGTGTACTGATATATACCAGGTGCTTGGAGCTATGAAAGAGAGATGTGTGGTGTCATCTTTTCGTAATGTCAAGTCCTTAGCGATTGGACATCATGTTAATGACTACAAACTATTAGTAGAGTGTCTTCTTGACGTGTTCCCTCAATTGAAGAGGTTAGTACTTCTAGACGCAGAATTACCTCATGACAGACAAGAGTCTCTCGATTTTGACTTCAAGAACTACCTCAATTGTGAAGCAAATCTTCCTAAGTCCTTTCAGCTGGAGTTGAGGACTGTCGAGGTTACCCTGCCTTAAGGATGACAACATATATCCGTTCGTAGAGTATTTGTTGTAATATGTGAGCAAGCTAGAAAAGATGGTGTATCGAGTGAGAGAATCTCTTCCATATGATCTGACAAATGATTTGTTTTTGGTGTCACAGAAGCTGCTTAAGATGCTGAGATCCTCCCCAACTGCGGAGTTGATTTTCTGTAGAGTTTGATTATGATTCAAGGTAACTAACCGGCGGCCTTCTTAGAAGGGTAATATATGTCTTTTGTGGTATGTTTTCGAGCTCAGATATTTTGTGACGACAGTATTATGCTCCGAGCTTGGGAGCTCAATGCGCCTTTCCTTTGTTTGATTAGCTTTCCAAGTTCAGTTTAGCTTTACTTAATTTGTTTCATAATTTCATTATGGGGATTGTATTTTACTCATTTAAGGGCAGTAGAACAATTTGACACTTTTGGATTAGGATGACGCTCTTTTGATTTGTCTCACATTTATTAACTTGTTACTATTAAAGAATGAAACTAGTGATGAAACTGGTGGAATAAACTGAAGTATTTGAAAATTACATTAGGTTTTGAGGTGACTGAAGCAGTTGGAAGTTTATAACCTGTCTTTTGTAGGCGAAGGTCAAAATTTAAATATCTGATCAAAGAGTTTGAGGTAGCTCACTACAAAAAAAGCAGTATTTGTGATGAATTTTTTCGTTACAAAAGGCCAAATTTTTGTGACAATAAATCATATGTGAGGAAAAAACTTTCATTACACTGTCGTCATATTAGGGTCCTCGCATATAACATAATGTGAGGAAATTACAATTTCCTCACATAAGATATTTATGTATAAGTGAGGAAAAAATTCCTCACAAATGAGCCTATTTTGTCACATATACATATTACCAAAAGCCTTAAATTTGTTACAAATACCTTTTTACACGTGATTTGCGGTAATGCTTTTTTTGAACAAAGAAATTTCCACATCACAAAGAATTACGTCCACTACCTTCAGAACTAATTCAAAACTACTATAATTTCAGCCATAAACTTCAAAAGCATTTTAACTTGGGAAACAATTCCCCTAAAATCTCACAAATTCTGACTACACTACTACACCCCTGTTCTTGTTCTTGCGAGGGACCCCTTATCAAACCCGACCCGGTCTCTGCAAAATTATAAACACTTATCAATATTCACAACTACAAATTGAACAAGATTTCTAATGGAATTCCATTACAACTAGTTGTTATCTGATGAATGAAAACATAATACCTCTATGCAATACAAACATTGACATTCAACATCGTAATTTTACCTGAGAAGTGGCCTGAAAGGGCCTCCAAACTCGTCTGTAACTCCCACTATTCAAAAGAGGATGCAGCAGTAAATCAAGTATAATATCAACAGATTCCTAATAGGGTGGATTCTATCAACTTAGTTAAGGATCATGTCATAGTTGTAATATTTAATCTACAAAACAGATAAAAACAGTCGAACGTAGCTACTTACTCACCTCATAAACTCAAGAGGCCTACAGCCTTCTGCAAGAGCAATGACTCCATCAATTACTTGCGCAGACCTGTTCTTCTAACACACAATAACTCAGAATCAAAATATGACAGCCACTGCTATCCAACATACCAACTCAAATTTAAGAAAAGTTAGTCAGGTTCTTGCACTTAGCTATACTAGAAAGGCCATCATCAGACATATTGTAACTCAGAGTCATGTTTATGAGCTAAAAACACTCTTTTCTTATAACAAAAGGTAGTTTCTTTATTAACTTCGAAGCACAAAAAAGGAGGATAACCATACATATATATAGGACTAATTCTGCCCAGAAGTGATGAGCCCAAAATCTGTTCTTTGGCCAACAACACATCAATCTTTATTGGATTTCTAACACCTATTGACCATTAACTTCACAAGAATGCAAAGCAATAATGAAAAAGCACAAGCCAACTCATGTTGCATATATTTATCCACAACTAAAAGTTTAAAAGCCACAAATTTTTGTAGTGAACAATTTAATAGTTTGCAAACTGCTACCTGGCAAAATGTTGATGATGAAGCTTTTCAACTGGCTAACTATTATAAGGATCAAAATTGACTAGGGAGCTACAGGTAGGATAATAAAACAGAGCATGCTCAGAATAAACTCAGATCCTCAAGAGGTGGCCTGGGTGATGTGGATCCTATAGCCATTATTAACAATTCACTTTCTTTCCTTGATGGGGATGGATTAATGTTTAGGTTGTTCACCCTGTACATTGATGAAATGGGTATTACTTTTCTTGCTTCCACCGCTTAGGAAAATAATGTAATTGGTTTTGCTATGACTGGTAAACAGGGTGCGCATGAAAGGACTGTTGAATGATAATATTGGTTATTTCAAAGTGGAGGGATATCTGGCTACTAATTGTGGGGATGAATGTGATAAAGAAAAATACTAATAGCATGAAACAAGGCAGCAATTTCTATAAGAGAATGAGTTTTTATGCTGCAAATTCAGGTTTCTAATAATGTTACCCATGCTGCTGCTAATTTACAACAAATCAAAGGGGCTTACATTGGATATAGTAAAAAATATACAGCTGCTCTTCGAGGGCTAAGGGCTGGATACTTAAGTTTTGATACTCAACCTGCTTCCCTGCAATAATACAATGAAACAAAATATTTACTCCATAGCCACAGTCCTTTGATTAGCAATATGCATCATAATATTTGCCAACTAGTACAAACCTCAAAGCAGAACACAAAAGAGCAATGGAACTACAATATTTACTAGTGAAATCAGCAAAATCGAACATAGGAAAGTTGAAGAACCTAATGTCTTCCTTGCAGAACCACAGAAGAAGCTTGGGACTGGTAGTATCAGCTGGATGAACAAAGCTACAGTGAAAAGGAACAAGATGGCATGGTAAACTAAGCTAAGCTACTAGACAAATGGAAAGGATAGTAAAGAAGATTTACTTCCTTCATAGATATTAAAGCTTCTAGTTGACCAAAGACTCACTCATTGAATTATGTGACAATCAAGAAACCATCAGAATCAGCATCAGATGCAATGAAATGATCCACTTTCCACCACCCAAAGTCATCTCCAAATGTGGAATTCTTTTCTGGAAAGAAGCAAAATACTCACATCAGGAATACTTATATTTGCTACCAAAATCATTAATCAACAACCAATATTTGCAAAGCCACGAACCACATAGAAAAACAAATTAACAAGAAGGTCAAAGCTTTTGAAATTAATGAGAAAATGTCACCTGACATGCTGGAAAAAAAAAAGTAATAATTCCAATTTCATTACTTCCATGCAATAATACAGTGAAACATAATTAGCACCAAAAACTGTCAAGAGTAAAAATTCAACCAGATTGATCTACCAAGGAATAATCTTCTATAGCAAAAAATGTAAATAAACTGCATAGAAACTGACATCTAATCTTCTATAGCAAAAAACTTTATGTAAATAAACTGCATAGAAACTGACATCTAATCTTATTAGATAAATTTTCAGATAAAACTGAAAGAAACAACGAGCTTACTTTACTGGCAAGCTCAAATGCACAGAGTCAACACCTCGACCTGAAGAACAAATATTTGAAAAGTAGGACGATAATTCGATAAATATAATAAAATTTACATCTTGTTCACAATCCTCTGTCTGGAGTCCTGCTGCAGCTGATTTCTTCATGCGCCGCCTTCCATACCGCCGGCGGGCACTGGTTCTCCGCCGATGACCTAACCAGGCTTCCTTGGGCTGTCCGCTAATTGTTGTTGACCATCACCGGCCGCCTACAACAACCGCCTCACATTTTATCAGAGTAATTAAAAAATCGCCATCATTCTTCCTCTCCAAAAGCCAAAAATTCAGTAGTGCGTGAATAAAAAAGAGAAGACGATTGAAACTAGGTTTTAAAACCAGCGCACTGCGAATTGGATTAAGTTTTGACCTTCAAGGATTTACCAGAGAGCGAGAGAAGGAGAGAGGAAGAGATTGGCGATGAAATTGGAAGAAATTAACCGAATCGAACTTAAATCAACTCTCAGTTTCCAAATTGTTCAGAAATTTTGGGAACTTTTGCGTGGTGTGATCAGAAGTTTGGGGAATTTGTCGATTTACGTTTGTGTTTGGGAAGAAAATATGTTAATTACAAAAATGCCACTGTCATTTTGTTTTGATGTGAGAAAAACCAAATTTCGTTGCATAAAATCAACTAATGGAACAAAATCTATTTTCGTTATAAATACTTGTCACATATACTCATTTTTTTTGTAGTGCAGTACTCCCTCTATCCTCCAAATTTGTGTCCCATTTAATATACTAATACTCCTTTTGTCCTAGCCAAAGTGACATATTGTTTATTCATATGTCAGATATAAAATAATAAAATGGGTCATTTGGCCGGAACAGAGGGAGTACATGACACATATTATATGGAATCTCTTGGGGTTTTCTGGTTTACTTGTTATAAAGGTGAAGTATTTATGAGTTGTGTTTGGAGAATGATTGTAGGAAGTTGATGAGGAACTTATTTTGTTAAATATATTTCGAGATATTATAAGCCGTTTTAAGAAGTTTATAACTTTAGCCAAACACTTCCCCTTAAAAATGAAGATACTGTATCTGATTCTCAACAATTTATATGATGACATATCCTTAGATATCTTTCATTCGGAAATCGCTTCTAAATTTCTCAAATGTGAGCAGAATCGATCTGTATCGATGGAAAGATGGAGTTGTGATCTCTTTCAAGTAATATCAACTCTTCGCAGCTGGCAGTAGTAATTCAAACATGTTTGGCGGTAGTATATTGACATATGCATCACAAAAATAAAGAAAAGGCATCAACAATTAATCCAAAAGTTATCATAAACTAGTGCACTAATTAAAAAAAAATAAAAAATACCCAACATAGAGCAATCTCTCATAAATTAATGAGATCATGCAGCATCCTCTTGATTATTGAAGAAAGAAATTAGTATGATCAAATATCAACTCCTCATTTGGAGATGATCTTTCCATTTTCTTCAATAACTTCATTCCTCCTTCTTGGTCCCGGAAAGTCATATTTTCGAGATTTATCGCATACTTGAGCAATATGTATATCAATGGAAGTATGGATTCATCACCCTTAGCACAAGTGACACAAACTCTTCTAAGCTCCGGTAGAAACAAGTTGGGGAAATTTATATCAAACTTGAGCCATCTTTCTGCATTTTTATCCAACTTGGAGCTGATTTTAGCTTCTTTTGATCGTCTCCCGTAGTTGGTACAAAGGAGTAAAGTCCGCAACTGAGGAAACATCACTAGAACACCCACAATTTGCTCGTATTCTTCCCAACAGACTTGGAGATGTAAGTGGTGAGCATTGGGAAAAGATGGAAGCATACATTTCTCCTTCATAGCTCCAAGCGCCTGGCATATAACAATAAGTGCAAGTATCTTCAACAAATTAGATATATATAATGCAAGTCATAAATCTATATATATAGCTGCAGAGAAACCGAACCTTGATGCATAGATCTGATAAACATACAAGCTTAACATGTTTGATGACCGGAAGAATTTTAGTCAGCATCTCTCCAACAACATTTTGGGGAACCCTTGAAAAATCAAGATCTGCTACCCTCAACGATGGCATGTTGTTCATCAGCAAACACTTGCTATATCCATCCCCGGAGATTCGTAAATACTCAAGATTCGGTGTCGAGATTCTCACCTCCGTATCCTCCATACCCGTCATTGAAAAGTTGTCAATCGAGAGGCGTTTCAAACTACTAGAGCGGACATTCAAGTTTTCGTTTTTGTTTTCGAGTACCTCTGATACCAAGGATAAGTATTCCAATCGAGGGCTACCACACAAAACTTTATTCATTGCTTCCTCACTGAGACATCCACCGAAAATCGTTAAACTCTTGAGTTGATCCCAATGCACATTACCATGAATTTGAACGTTACAGTTTGATAAACATAATTCTTTAAGCGATGAACATGAGTAGACATCCTGCGCCACTGTATACAACTTTTCTGCTACCCCATCAACAAGTGTGGTAGTTAAAAGTAACTCGAGGTCTTCCACATCTTTCTCCACGGAAAAACGCACCCACCTATCAATATCGTCATTACTTAATGAGTCGTAAACCTCAGAATCTAATATAACAATATTGAATCTCAAGATCTTGGTCCCTCTCCAAGAACCTAATGCCCCGTATACGAATTCTCGAAATTTTTCTTTATTATTCATTTTCCTCTCGTCGAAATCAAGCCAAGGGATGGTGGTCCCGAGGTTTTTCCAGTGCTTGGAGAGAACCGTTGTACGGACAACATCGGTCAATGGCAACAACCGAAGAATATCGATAATTAGTGACTCGGGCAACTCACTGAGTCGATCTTTTTCATGGTATTTCATCTGCTAAATTTACAGAATCAAAATCACTCAATCCAAACCTCTACGACGATACAATAATTAAACTCAACGGAAACCAAATTGAACGTACGTGCAAAGGAAAACTACCTCAAAAAGATTGAGGGCGTGGACGTTACGTTGATGATTAATTGCTAATATTTCTAGGATATTGCGATTTCAAGATTATTTGTATGAATTAAAGCCATAAACCCTAGTTATCAATATATATATATATATAATTAATTCCGTTGTAGATTCGGAGCATCACCTACGTCTTTCATTCTTATTTATCTAAAATCTATATATTTATATATTTATACGTATTAATTATTATTTATACATATTATCTTATATTTTATTTCATGTATATCTTTGATTTTAATTTTATATTCTAGTCATATTTGTGTATGATTGTGAGAAATTTCCTATACACGATAGAAATATACATGATTTATAACTATGATGTCAACTATAAATTATAAATTGATGATATAGTATATTAATTCACTTTTATGGTTTTCATCTTCTATATAATAAAAGTCACTATGCATACAATAAAAACTTTATTAACAATAACAAAAATATTTGATCCACACATAAAAATTTATTTTAGTGACATACATGTGTAGATAAATGTTTGATGATGTATCCATACGTAGATAGATCTGTAGGTAAATGTCTTTGGCTGCAAAATTATAGTCACACATGTTGACATTTACGTTATTCGTGACCAAAAATTTATACGCACGCATAACTATATTTTTAACCACACATGCATGTGTAGGTGAAAAACTTAATTTTTGTAGCGAATATTTTATTTGATTAAACAATGAAAGACTTGAAACTAATACTACTCAGGAAATATTGTCATACTTTAACTTATTTATTTATTACACTTTAACGTGCTTACCGCTGATGTGGAAATGTCACGTAGATAATTTTTTTACATTTAGGGTTGAGTTTTTTTTTTTGGTAGGGTTTAGTACGTAGATAATTATTTCAATTTAGGGTTGAGTTTTTTTTTTTTTTTTTGTAGGGTTTAGTATTTTTGTTGTAGGGTTTATTTTTTATTTTCTTGGTAAGGTTTAGTACTTTTTTTTTGTAAGGTAAAATTATTATATTTAGATATTATAATGGAAGTAGAATTGTGTGTATAATAATATATAAGATAGGCATTTGTTTGTGTGATAATTATGTATGAGACAAAAACTCGATTTTGAGATGACACATTGACCACGAAGTTTTTGATATTCTTTTAGTGGTTGTTTGGCTAAATTTTTGAAAATTCGATTTTGAGGTGGCCCATTATACTTCAATTTTCAAGTGTCCCATTGGCTATCGAACAATTCATTTGGTTTTCAGTCCATCCTTTCAGCTTCGGGCTATTTTGAATTAAAATATTTTGACCATAATACTACTTTGATTTTGATGTGGCTCATTGGCCGGGAAGTCGATTATGAGGTGGCTCATTGGTCAAGAAGTAGATTTTGAGGTGGCTCATTGGCCAAGAATTTTTGAAATCATTTTAGTATGCATAGATTAATATGCTTGTCAAATTTTTGTAACGAAAAATATACTACCTCCATCCCATATAGTTAGTCCCATTTGACTTTTGACTTTTTCGGCATGCATTTCCACCGAAACCTAGTACGGATTTTAAAATATAATTTTGAGTGACATAGTATCCCGTAAAAGAAAAAAAAACTTCAAAATTATATTTTAAAACTCATATTAGGTGTAGTGGGCAAAATTTGCTTAACGGCCCAAACGGACTGAACAGACCAAACGGTCTAATCCGAGAATGAACAAAGAAGCCCATTTATATTATTGGGCTATAAATAATATGACCCATGGCCAATACATGGGGCCCACCACGTCAGGCGTACCCGTTTGAATGAGTCAAACGGAGCCATAATTCAAAAATAGAGAGGATAAGGCAGGCGGAAGGGTTTCCACGAAAATCGGAACCGTTGGAACAGAGGCAGCAGAAGATACGAAAAACCCTAAGGGCCCGTTTGGTAGCCAGTATAACCCAGGAAAAGCTGAGATAAGAAAATTTATCTCGGCTTTTCCAGTGTTTGGTATCCGAGAAAAATAATGCCATCGGCCCGTGAAAAAGCTTGGGCCCGGACTAAATTCATTGTTACACTGGCATATACTATACCGTCTCTACCTCCGGATAAGTTGTGATAAGTTTTTTATTTTCAATTTTAATTATCAATTTTTATTTTCAATTTTAATTATCAATTTTTATTTTTATTTTAATTATCAATTTTTTATTTTCAATTTTAATTATCAATTTTTTATTTTTAATTTTAATTATCATTTTTTTATTTTCAATTTTAATTATCAATTTTTTATATTTCTTATCCCAACTTATCTATGTTTGTACCAAACACACAATATATTTCTTATCCCAACTTATCATACTTTTTTTATCTCAACTTATCACACATTTTCTTATCCTCCCTTTTCTCGGTATTGCTACCAAACGAGCCCTAAGGGGATGCACACTCGTATATATACTGAACGTGAGGTCAGACGCCTCATCCAACTCTCACGTACTCACACGACCTCTCCACTTCTGCTCTCTCCACCTGCTCTCTGCTCTCTTGCTACTTCCGTCTAGGGTTGACCAACCGGACTAGCCTGATCAACCAGACTAGCCTGGCGAAGCTGTCGTTCTGCCATCCTAACTCCCTCCATCGTTACTCTCGCTACTGTCATTCCCGCATTATATATTATCGTTATTCATAATTATTTCCGTTTGATTTATTTACTTTACAAATTAATTTTATTGCCCTACTGACTTGAGCATCGGAGACCCTTCGCCGGACACCCCCACCGGTGTTCCTGAAGGGTTCTTACGTGTGCTACTTGTGTTGACAGGTTGCTAGTGCCCAACCCGTCAAACCGGACGAACCTGTCGCTCCGGTCATACCTCAATTGTAGATTTACCCTCTACACTAGGTTTCAGTGGAAATGCGTACCAAAAAAGTCAAAAGTCAAATGGGACAAACTATATGGGATGGAGGTATTATATATTAGACACAAAATCAATTTTGAGGTGGCCCATTGACCAATATTTTTTGAAATTTTGTAAGTATGTATTGATAACTATGATTGTCAAATTTTTGTAACAAAAAATATATTTTTAATACAAGGCACTTGACAATATATAAGATAAATATTCAATTTTGAGGTGGCACATTGCTAAGATGTTTTTGAATTCTTTTAGGTGGTGCTCAACTAAATTTTTGAAAATTCAATTTTGAGGTGGCTCATTGTACTTCGATTTTCAGGTGACCCGTTGGCATTTGAACAACTCATTCGGTTTTCAGTCCATCCTTTCAAGTTCGGGTTATTTTGAATTAAAATATTTTGACCATAATACTACTTTTATTTTTAGGTGGCCCATTGATCAAGAAGTTTTTAAAATTATTTTAGTATATATATCGATTTCTATAGATGTTAAATTTTTGTAACAAAAAACTATCATGTAAAAATATACTTATAATATATTAGTTTACACTTTTATTTATAAAATATACCGTAATACGTAGTGATACCCCTTAAATTTCGACGGAATACAAACTAGTACATTATGGTAGTGAGAAAACTCCGTGAAATGTAACACGAGGCGGTATTTATGTCTCTAATAATTTACAAATTGTTTGTTAGTAATTTAATTCTCTCGTGAAAATGGAGTATTTATTTTTGTGAGGATAAGTGGATATCTCGTCTAATAAATGTAGTAGTAAAATTTTATTGATTTCTTCAAAGTTTTAGACATTATATTTCAAGGCCCGGCCTAGCTCAGCCCAAAATTACTCTTTTAGTATAACTGGGCCGAATTTTTCACTAACCTTGAACAGATCAGCCCAGTCCAAAATCATATCGGATCTAGATTTACAAACCCAACCCCGGCCCAAAACTGGGACCTCCCCATTTTCGTGTCTTTTTTTTTTTTTTTTTTTTTTTTGTAATCAAAGAACCCCCCTCTTTATCCAAAAAAAAATCCCTATCGCCTGCTCCTCCGTCCCCCCTCCCCCTTCGCCGGAGACAACGAGATCTACGCAGGGCGAAAGGATATTCTCATTTCTGCCGATAAATTCGCCAAAATATTGGTATTGAGTTAAGAGTGCTGAAGATATTCGCTACACTAAGCGTTCGTTTTGAGGTAATGCTCGAGAATTTGATTTGTGTTGTCGCTTAGAATTTGAGTTGTGATAGCGAAATCTAATTCATGGATGTTTGATTATGTTTCAGAGATTTTGATTTTGAACTCTGCTACTGCTGCTCGATGAGAAAATCAAAGAGAAGTGCATACAAGGGCCCGGACCGACTCAGTGAGTTGCCCGACTCGGTATTATTTCACATATTATGGTTTGTTCCGATGTTTGATGTTATTAGGAAAACGGTTTATCTAAGCGCTGGAGAACCTTAGTTATATCACCCCTGCCTTAATTTCGTTGCTATGGAGGTAGATACTCATGATGAGGAATTGAGGATGGTTAGCTTCATAAAGACGACCTTTTTTACCAATGAATTTCGAAACCTTGTTAATCGGGCTTTAATATTCTGGAATGGGGAAATAATTCTGAAGTTCAAGGTTGAGTCGTCTGATGATCTTGATAGGTCGATACGCGATGATATTGATATGTGGATGAGTTTTGCCTAGAAAAATGAAGTCGAAGAATTATATCTACATTTTTCAACATGCAACACTTGGGATTTACGGTCTGCATTTTTTTGATGAGGATCTTCCTGAGGAGCGTGCCTTGACCATGATCAATTTTCTTGGAGAAAAATATAGCCAAATTCTTCCAAACATCCAACATGTTGAACATGTCACGTTGTACTACTGTTGCATCAAGGTTTGGTTTCCTTGAACTATCTTCCATGGATTATTATTATATTAGATTCCTGATAAAAAAAAAATTATATTAGATTGATGCTGAGTAACAATGAGTATGGAAGCATCATATTGTAGAGATACAGGTGTTGAACGCGGTGGTGGTGAAGCTTCAGCCATAGTTATGAAGAAAGAGCAGAAGGAGAAACAAGGTGGAGTTTAGTTGATGAGCTGGAGTTTAGTTAATGACGTGGAGTTTGGTGCTGAGTAGGAATAAGTAGTGTTTTATCCCAGCCGTTCGATTACCAGTGGATCAATGGTTGAGATTAGAGCACACACGTGAGGAATGCTGCTTGTTACTTACGCTTTCCTTTTCCAATTTCTTTTGTTTTCACTCTTTAGTATAAATAGCAATTGTAGAGAAATGTAAGAGACTTGAATGCGTGAATGAAATTTCATATTTGATTTTACTTTTCTATCCGAATTTATCATGTATTCCACATATTTCTTCATGGTACCAGAGCAGGTTTATCAGTAGATCTGTCTCTCGGTTGCTAGAATTTTCTATTTCCTTGCTTTAATTCTGCAAAATAATGGCGAAGCATAAGAAAAATCGACAATGGAGGCAAATTTTCGCTGATGGAGCGGAAGGATCTGGGGTGAAGAATGAAGAAGGAGGAGTGGTGTATGAAGAACACAGTGAGGAAGATTCAGATTGGTATGAAGATGATGAGGAGCTGAAGCTTTCTGGAAAGGAAGTCAGAGAGATATTGCGTTTACAGAATGGAGATCATCCAGGTTTGCAGTTAGTTTCTGATCATTTAACTGGTAGTAACTTTTACCAATGGAGTCGTTCAATTAAAAGAGCTGTAGGAGCTAGAGGAAAGTTGGAATTACTGAATGGGAGATTTCCTGAACAGATGCCTGGTAGCAAGTACTATAGAGCTTGGTTGAGAGTTGATTATATGCTTTATAATTGGATTATCAATTCTATTTCCAGAGAATTAGTGAGTGCGTTTAAACACTTGGAAACTACACATAAGCTGTGGGAAGCTTTGAATAGAAGGTTGGGTAGGTGTAATGGACCCAAGGTGTATAAATTGCAGAAAGAGATATTCACCTATAAACAAGGAGATCAATCTGTGTTAATGTATTTCAATCACCTTACAGCTTTATGGAGTGAACTAGATATGTTGTTGCCTAGTATCACTTGTAGCTGTGATGCAGAGAGGATTTATTTTGAGAGGGAAGGGCAGCAGAGAATGTTGCAATTCCTGGTTGGATTGAGGGATGAATTTGAGCAAGCAAGACAACAAATATTACTTGTGGAGCCTCTGCCTGGTTTAGAAAGAGCTTATGGGATGGTGTTACAAGTGGAGGATCAGATTATGATTCAGAATCCTAGGGTGGAAACAGATCCAAGGATGGCAATGCAAGTGGGAAGACAAGCTAGCTACAAGCCTTTGGGAGCTGGATATAATCAGAACAATAATCAAGGTGGTTATAAGAGAAGGTTAACAAAGGAAGAAAGAAAAAGGTTAAAATGCACTCATTGCCAAGAAAATGGTCATGAAGCACATGAATGCTTCAAGTTGCATGGGTATCCGGAATGGTACAGAAGGATGAAAGAGAATAGGGCAACGGAGAGGGTCAATTACATGGAAGAAGAGGGATAAGATAGGTCTGATGGTGGTAGACCTTATGGAGGAGGATCTGAAATGAATCAAGACATGGCTAAATTGATACAGTCAGAGATAGCAAAATGTTTCAGTCAGTTTGTTCAGAAAAATCAAGGTGGAAATAATACAACAGATGTGAATATGGTTCAAGGACGAAAAGAGAAACAGAATCCATTTGAAGGGCACTATGCCTTCACAGTTGTACCTAGCATGACTAGACAAGGATGGATTATTGACTCAGGAGCGAGTTCCCATGTCTGTCATGATGCTGATTTAATGATTTCCACATATAAGTTGGCAGATCCAGTTAGTATACATCTACCAGATGGAACAATTAAGAAAGTTCAGTATGCAGGTGATGCCAGAATAAACAAGAATATATTCTTGAAGGATGTGTTGCTGATTCCTGGTTTCACACATAATCTGATTTCTGTTGCTCAGCTTATACAGGATTCAGGAGCAAGATGTACTTTCTATCCAACTCATTGTTTGATTCAGGGACAAGGTAGTGATAAAATTTTGGGAGTTGGAAAGATGATGAAGAACTTGTATATTATTGAAGGAGTGATAGAGAATTATATTTGCAACCTGATTGATGCTAGAAAATTGACAGGCAGACAGTGGCATAATTTCCTAGGCCATCCGTCTATAACAACTATGAAACACATGAAAGGAATCAATGCAGAATTGACTGAGGCTTTGATACAAGAGTTGGAGCAGTGTGAAATATGTTTGAAGGCAAAACAGACAAGAGAGCCCTTTCCAGTTCTGAATAGAAGGACTGATGAGCTATTTGAGTTGGTGCATGTGGATCTCTGGGGCAAGTATTCCACTGAGAATCTTTGTGGAACAAAATACATGTTGACAATAGTTGAAGATTACAGTAGAGTGACTTGGACTTTTCTATTGGATACCAAAGAGAATGTGTATGATGTGTTTTGTAATTACATTAAGATGGTACAAACCCAGTTTGGGAAGGTGATCAAGGTGTTGAGATCTGATCATGGTAGTGAATTCTTGAATCATAAGTTCATTCAAATGTTGAATTCTTATGGGATTTTACATCAAAAATCTTGTGTTTACACACCTCAGCAAAATGGCATAGTTGAGAGAAAGCATAGGACACTACTTGATTCAGCAAGGGCTCTAATGTTCCAAAGCTATTTACCTGAGAGGTTTTGGCCTTATTCTTTATTGACAGCTACTTGGATGATTAATCGATTACCAAGTAGAGTGTTGGAATGGAAAACACCCTATGAGGTTCTGTTTGGGAAGCCACTTGATATGAATATGTTGCAGCCTTTTGGTTGTTTGGCTTATGCAGCCAATATCTCACCAAAGAAAAGGAAATTTGACTCAAGAAGTCATAAGTGTGTATTCTTGGGCTATGCTCTGCTACACAAAGGTTATTTTCTCTATGATTTGAATACACATAAGACATTTACTTCTAGGGATGTGAAGTTTTTTTCAAATACTTATCCATTTTCAACTGCAGTTGAAGGGAATGTGGAAGAGACTGAGGAAGTTCATCTACCACTGGTTGATATTGTGGATCCAGAAACTGAGATGGAGTCAGAAATTATTGGATACAGAGACATAGAAGACGTAGAAGATATTGCTGGAGAGCAGTCAGTGGAAATTACACAGCAAGGGAGGACATCACCTGTAGAGGGTGGTGACTTGGCTGTTAGGAGAAGCACAAGGGAAAGGCATCCACCAGTTTGGATGCAGGATTTTGTGGGCACCATTCAAACTGGAACTGACATGGTATTCTCCACTTCATCTACACCTTCCACTTTCCCCTATGTTATTTCTCCCCAGCTGAATACTTCCTATATTGCTTATCTGTTTAATGTGTCTTCTATAACTGAGCCTACTAGCTATTAAGAAGCTAGCACAAGAATGGAGTGGGTCAAGGCAATGAATGAGGAATTAACTGCCTTAGAAGCAAACCAGACTTGGGAATTGGTTTCTTTACCTGCAGGAAAGAAACCCATTGGTTGTAAGTGGGTATATAAAATCAAGCTTAAACCATCGGGAGAGCTTGATAGGTGTAAAGCTAGACTTGTAGCAAAGGGGTTTAATCAAGAACAAGGGGTAGATTATCAAGAAGTTTTTTTCCCTGTGGCTAAACTGGTTACAATTAGGTTACTCTTTGCTCTAGCTTCTAGCTTAAATTGGTCAATCCATCAGGTTGATGTAAACAATGCATTTCTACATGGTTTTTTACATGATGATATATATATGAAACCACCAGAAGGGTATCTAAAGGCTAAGCCAGGTGAAGTTTGTAGACTGCTTAAGAGTTTGTATGGACTAAAACAAGCGTCTAGGGAGTGGAATCATGAGTTTAGTCGCATGCTTAAGGCTAATGGTTTTGTGCAGTCTCCAAATGATCACTGCTTGTTTACCAAAGGAGTTGGTCACACTTTCTTGGCTCTGTTGGTTTATGTTGATGATGTGCTCATCACTGGACCTGATGAGCAACTTATTGGTGAATTCAAATCTTTGTTGCATGCAGCTTTCACCATCAAAGATCTCGGATATGCACACTATTTCTTAGGTATGGAAATAGTACGAGGAGAATCAGGAATTGCTCTTAATCAGAGGAAGTATATACTTGATTTGGTTGATTCTGTAGGTCTCAGTGGGTATGTACCAGCTTCTACTCCTCTCCCACCAGGTCTGCATCTTTGTGATGATAAGGATACTAGACTTTCTAGTCCTGATGTCTATCGAAGACTGGTGGGAAGGTTGTTATATCTTAATTTGACAAGACCTGATATAACACATGCAGTTCAGCAACTTAGTCAGTTTGTTAGCAAACCTACTGCTTCACATCTTGCTGCTGCCATGCATGTCATTAAGTATTTGAAAGGCTATCCATCACTTGGTCTTTTCTATGCTTCTACATCATCATTCTTTCTTAAGGCATACAGTGATGCAGACTGGGGTTCTTGCCCAGATACAAGAAAGTCTCTAACTGGTTATTGCATATTTCTGGGATCATCTTTGGTGTCTTGGCGCTGTAAGAAGCAGTCGACTGTTTCTGCATCATTAGCAGAGGCAGAATATAGGGCTCTTGGCAGTACTGTTCGAGAATTGCAATGGCTTTCTTACATCTTACCAGATTTTGGGATTGTTCCTCATCAGCCTATTCCTCTTCACTGTGATAATATGGCCGCTCTTCACATCACCAAAAACCCCGTTTTTCACGAACGAACTAAACACCTCGATATTGATTGTCACATTGTGCGCAATCAGTATTTGAGCGGATTTATACGGCCTCAGTTTATACCTTCTTCTTTGCAACTGGCTGATTTTCTTACTAAAGCACTTCCAGTTGCTGTCTTTCATGGATTTCTTTCCAAGATGAGTCTGTGTGATGTTCACGGGACTCATCTTGCGGGGGGGTGTAGAGATACAGGTGTTGAACGCGGTGGTGGTGAAGCTTCAGCCATAGTTATGAAGAAAGAGCAGAAGGAGAAACAAGGTGGAGTTTAGTTGATGAGCTGGAGTTTAGTTAATGACGCGGTGGTCGTGACTACTTTCCTCTCTAAAGAAGGGTAATAGCTCTTGTCTCTCATCCTTACATTTCCTGCTTTAGTTTCTCTTGTTTGTTTCGTATTGGATATTATATTTACTTATATATCAAGGACAAGGGCTGTAGAGAAATTTGAAAATCTCTGGTTATTGTTCTGTTGCATCAAGGATTGGTTTATTTGAACTATATGTTAAAAAAATTGCAGTAATAATCATAATATAAAGATATTGTTGAATCCAAGGGAATTATTCTCTGTCAATAAATCCTTGAATTTTATCTTTGTGGTATTTGCTCGGTATAACCCTATTGTTACACCAGGTGCTTGGATCTATGAAAAAGATATGGATGGGTTCCTCTTTCCCTAATGTCAAGTCCTTGAAGATCAAATCTTGTTTCGACAACCATGTACAACTATTAGGCCATCTTGAGATTTTCACTCAATTAAAGTCTGAAGAGGCTAATTTTTCAAGATAATGAAGATTACTGCAGCCAGAATGAGTCCCTCAAGTTCAATGCCATGAGCTATCTGAAGTTGGAACTTGGAAGCAAATCTTCCTAAATCCTATTTGTTACAGCTGAGGACAGTTGAGATTACTTGGTCTGAAGGTGACAACATATTTCCTTTTATAGAGATTCTGCTGAAACACGCAAGGAAGCTAGAAAAGATGGCGTTTCGAGTAGAAGAAATCGACCCTCCCCGCCTTCACCGCCATCAAGTCTTTCAAAAACTGCAAGAGTGCTCAATTGATTTCGCATCAATATTTATGTCTTCAATCATATGTATGTAACAGGATTCCTAATAATAAACTTGGAATGGAAATTGTGTTTTCCTCTGATATTTTGATAATATATTTTGCATCGACAGTTCTGGATTAAGCTGGTATCTTCCAATTGCCATGGATGGAACTAGTGATGAAACCTATGTATAGTATGTAATCACATTTGCGTTATGGTAAAAATTGTAGGCAGTTGAATTGACAAGAAAAGAAAAAAAAAATACTCCGTACTATTAAGCACAAGTTCTTATAATTTGATGCACGCCACATGTTCGCGAAAATGCCTAGGGGTGCTAATCGGTTTCCGGTATTCCGGGAGAACCGGTACCGAACCGGGAACCGGAATACCGGTAACCGGTTCCACCCCATAGTCACAATTCCGGTACCCGGGTACCCGGTACCGAACCGGTACCGAACCGGGTACCAGTTAAAATATTAATATTTTATTTTTTTATTTTTATATTGAATTATATTATTAATTTTATGTTATAATAAATCAAAATTACAATCCCTAATTCTATTTTAAGTTATTTTTTATATTGAATTATCTTGTGAATTTGTATTAAGCTTTAAAAAAAAGAAAAAAAATATTTTTAATTTTTTTTTATAAAAACCGGTTCCTTAACCGGTAATCCGGTAAAACCGGAACCGAACCGGTACCGGAACCGGGACCTATCCGGTTCCGGTTCCTAAAATTCGGGAAATACCGGTACCGGGTACCCGGATTTCCGGTTCCGGGTACCCGGAACCGGACCGGTTAGTACCCCTAAAAATGCCAATGATTTGATGCTCTTTCTTTCTTTATAAATTGGTGAAGATTTTTTTTGTAACATGGACGAAATATTTGTCAACTTCATTATTTCGTTGTTTCTGATTTTAATATCAAAACCCTATTTTATTTTCATTAAATCTTATCTTATAAAACTAAAGATGCATATTGTAGTCTTGGAATTTTATTGATTTATAATGCTTGTTATGAGCCAGAGGAAGTATATAATTAAGGTGTATTGATAAGTCATATTGATATATAAAATTCAAGTGTAGTATTGGTTTACCACAATTTTCACAGATAAAATATGAATTTATTTCTATTTGTAAATATAACATGTTATTTAGTATTAATAATATATGATAAATCTCTTAGTAATTTATAAATATTTGAGAATGAGTTTAGGGTCCGTTTGGTATCCATATACGTATATCAGGTATGGGTATCAAAATGGCTCATACCCATACCATGTGTTTGGTATATCAGTATATGAAAATTCAATTGATATCTTTAATATACCCATTTCTCACTTTTAACATTCCTGGATATACTATTTTCACCACCGGTATCACTCTTTCTTCACAGAAACTTTATATTTCTTTTTTGCTTCTCCTCTCCCAATTTCTTCGACGTTGCTCTAATTTTTTCAAGAACTTCACGATTTGTCGCTCATCATAAAAAAAAAAACTTTTTTTTTTAAGTGGAAATTTGAGGTTTTTCTTCTTCTCTTGTTTCAATTTTATTTTCCCTCAATTTGAAACTGTACATTTAAATTTGCGAATCATATTTCCCTTCGTTTTGCAAATTGTTTAACGTAATGAGGCTGTGATTTTATTTTCAAGCAAATAGGTGTTTTGGGATTTCTTGTTGGGATGGTGCTACATTAATTGGTTTTTTTTTTTTTTTTTTTTTGCGTAATTATTATTGTAGTAAATGAGAAATGGTAGCTAAAAGAAGAAAATTGATTTGACATGTTTTTTCCAAATGTGATGAAAATAGCTTTTTTGCTTGTGATTGCAAGTCATTTTAATGGTGTAAATTTTTTATAGCTTTTGCATAACTTACTATTATTTTTATGGATTTGTTAATGTCTTGGATTCTTTTTAGTTAAGAATTGTAAGTTTGGAACAAAGAAAAAGAACATATGAAGAAAAAAGAAGATAAAAGAAAGAAGAAATAAAGTACAAAATTAACTTATAATAATAATAATAATAATAATAATAATTATTATTATTATTATTATTAGTTAACTTTTATTAAAAAAAAAAAACAGGATTTGATATCTGATATCGGAATATATCAATCATCATACCCTTACCTGATATCTCATACCCATAGCCTCCCATACCCATATCTGATACCTGATATACTAGTATATGGATACCAAACATGCCCTTAATTCTTTTCTATATATTTTTATATAGTTCATGTTTTTAAATTATGATTTATAGACAAAAGCTGTGAAATTCACGATGAATCGATGCATATGAAGTAATCGACACAAAATTTCGCATTAGAACTGCAAATGAAACTATTTACAAAAAAGTACTAAAATTCGCAAAAAAAAAGGGTGAACTTTAAAAATACCCAAAACAAATAGAAGTATAAGTTTTATACCCACAAGTTTAAAACTATAAGTTTTATACCCAAAAAGCTATGAAAAGACAAAAATAACATTTACTTTTGGGCTCACTTGTAAGTAAAGTTAAAGAAATATATTGTCTCTTTCTTTTTACTCGGTCGCTTATTTTTCTGAATTTGTTCAATCTATTTCTTCCAATTCATTTCATGAGACCGTGTAAACATAATTTTTTTTTCCAAAAAAAATTAAATAAAAAATCGATAAATTCATTTATTGACAACAACCAAATCAGAAAAAATTCAGTTACAGTGTTCTACATTTATTGACGAATCAGAAAATACAACAAAATGAAACAACAACAAATGTGTAACGCAAATTTATAAACATTGAAATTGTAGAGAGATAAATAATCGAAGTTCCTCTAGTTTTATGCAATTTTGGGTGTGAAGTTGGTGCAATTTGGACG
Organism: Mentha longifolia; assembly: GCA_001642375.2. Lineage (NCBI taxonomy): Eukaryota > Viridiplantae > Streptophyta > Magnoliopsida > Lamiales > Lamiaceae > Mentha > Mentha longifolia. The sequence continues at coordinate 9,294,351 of CM038114.1, forward strand.
CTATTTAGCTGAAACTAAAAAGGTACATTTCAATTTTGCATATTTGTCGTGGTACTATCTATTAAAAAGTGCATAAATTATTCATGTTCTTGTTTACACGGTATAAATATATATTACACGGTTTAAATTATTTTTCTACTATATGATATTTTCTGGCCTTGTTTAACATATATTAAGTAGTTATGTTATCCTTTGAAAAATATATTAGTTGATAATCAACATTAAACAATGAATAATTCGGTTTTGAAGATATGAATTGATTCTAATAATGTTTACATGGTTTAAACCATAATAACCGTGTAAATCATTTAAATAAACACGGTTTAAATATTTTACACGGTTAATCTGCTTTTACACGTTAATTATTTCATTTTTACCGTGTAGAGTAAGTTATTACACGGTTTTATTTTAATTTTTACCGTGTAATGTTATGTTAAACTGTGTAAATAGATTAAACCGTGTAGCTGCAGACTTATTACAATTTTAGTGTTTTTGCTAGTAATTTAACTTAAATTTTTTGGTTCACTTTGCAGTGATGTCTCAAGTAAAAATATTTATTCGTCACGGTGGGCATTGACAGAGAAGCACTTATGTAGGGGGCGAGGGTGTTCTAGTACATTTGGCCATGACAGAAATTACCCGTGACAATCTATTACAAGAGATCCGTGATCAAACAGGCGATGTTGAAGCCGAATATATGCTCTACTATTTGACTGATACAGGCGATCATGGAACGGTTAAGGTAGCTTTAAGGAGTGACGTTGATTTGTTGAGATTGATTGTGGAGCAGTAAAAAAAGGCAACTGTTTATGTAATTAGCAAGGATAAGAATATTGCCCGGAGCACTCCTAGAACGCAAGGTTCTAGGGTTTTTACGAGTGTGAATACCGAAGAGCCGAGTTGGGAGGGACTACATTCGGAAGAAGAAAGGGTCGAGGAAGATGAAGAGAGGGTCGAGGATGAAACGGCCGCGGAAGAAAGGCAAGAAAGGGCTGACGAAGAAAGGGATGCAGTGGATTTGTCCAATTTATTTGAGTCATTGACCCTGGAGTTCGGTGCATGGATCCGAGATCCGAGACAGATTGATAGGATCATTGGGCATCGCAACATTAATTCCGAGTCTCAACCTACCCGCCGTGGCGACAATGTTAGAGCAAATCCGGATGTTATCCGAGCTTGGCTAATTCCTCATGTTCATCTAGACACTGCACTGCCATTGGGGTTTATCGATGGAGATTATTCTGCGCCCTTAGTTGGTGCATTGCGTGTGGGTGGCCTGTTCAAGAAAAAAGATGATTTGGCAATAGCAGTCGGACTTCATCAAATGGAGAACCGACATGAGTATAAAGTTGAAAAATCGGACACTTACCGTGTGGGGTACATATGCAAGAAGAAAGGGTACGAGTACTTGTTGCGTGCAAAGCAGAAAGGGGATATATGGTGTATTGGAAAATATACCGAACGCCATACATGCTCTGTCGATTTAGACGGGAATACACAGCGCCAATACCCCGCAAATATTTTAGGAGCATACTTTGCACGGAGATTGATCACTGATGGTGTCGTGCTGAAGCCGAAGGAGATGGCTAATGAGATGCGAGCTGAGTACGATATTGAGATTGATTACAGTTTTGCCCTACGAGCGAGGAACATCGCTATAGAGATGACGTATGGAGGTTTCGAGGAGTCTTATGAGAGGCTCCCGTCTTATCTATACTTATTGAGGGAGAAGAATCCAGGTACCGCGTATGATATCTCAACATCCAGTACCTCCGATCGATTGTGTTATATGTTCCTTGCTCTAGGACAATCCATTGAAGCATGACAGAGTGATTTGCTCCGTTCCGTGATTGTAGTGGATGGGGCACACTTGAAGGGGAAGAATAAAGGGACCTTATTTGTAGCTTGCACCAAGGATGGGAACGAGCAAGTGTTTCCACTTGCCATTGGAATTGGGCCGATCGAGGATGATGAGTCTTGGACTTGGTTTCTCACTAGGGTGCGTCACTGTTTTGGAGCACCAACGGACCTGTTAATAGTGTCCGATGGCCATATCAGCATCGAAAATGCCATTCGGATGCTCCATCTCACGCTTCTACCATTTGATGAAAAATATGGTAACGTACGGTAGGCACGCACTTGGAAGATTTGAAGCGGCGGCCTATGCCTATCGTGATTCTACTTTCGACGAATACTTTGAGTCCTTGAGGGGTAGCGGAATACACCAGAGGCTGTGTGACATCGGAGTGCATCGGTGGGCACGTTCGAAGTGCCCCATTCCGCGCACGAGTTTCATGACTTTAAATCCCGCGGAGACAATGAATGCTAGACTCATATGGGCAAGGCGACTGCCGATATGCGCTATGATCGAGGCTTATCGTATAATAGTGGAGAAGTGGTTCGAGGAACATCGGGTGAGGGCCGTCTCAAGAGATCACGAGGTGACCGAAAATGCCTTTGTGAAGATGTCAGCAGCCGCAGAATGGGCCCGACACTACACCACTCGTGGGACGCCGGTACCAAACATGTATAGGGTAGAGGGTGACAATGGGACTTACATTGTCTATCTTCAGAACTCCACGTGCGAATGCAAGGAGTTTGATTTGGATGGGATGCCCTGTCGACACGCTTGTGCCGCTCTCAGGCATGCAGTTACTTGGTTTTTTATACAGTTTTTATTGATGTCTTTGGTCCTATGTCTTTTAATTATATTTATTCTATTACCAGGTTTGCCGGCGGCCGTGCTACTGACTACGTCAGCCGTTACTTCAAACAGTCGACGCTCGTGGCAGTTTATTCGCCTAATATTGAGCCGGTACCCCATCCGGAAGCTTGGAGCGTTCCGGAGGAGGTTGCTTCCCTTGTCGTTCGGCCGCCTCTTATCGAAAAGCAAGCAGGGAGACCGCGTATGAGCCGGGCGAGATCCACAGTGGAAGATATTCCGGCCAATCAGCAACAATACTCTCGATGTGGTCAATACGGGCAAAAGAGACGATCATGCATGTCCTCAAGCCAAATCGGTGACGTGGATCAACACGAAGGTGGTGTACGGCGTCGAAAGAAAAAAACGTGTAGCATTTGTCACTGTGAGGGGCATACTAGGCCCAGATGTCCGTCGAGACCCGTTGATTAGATTTGGTGTTTTTTGTTTTGTTTTTAGGGTTTATTGGCGATCTATTTCAGATTCTCTGCACTTACACGGTTATAAATGGTATTTCTACCGTGTAAACGATATTTATTAGTTATTTACCGTGAAATGGTCAAAATTGAAGAAAGTCAACAATTTCTGTATTTACACGTTTAATAATTTTTTTGACCGTGTACACGGTATTTATTTGTTATTTACCGTGTAAATGGTCAAAATTGAAGAAAGTCAACAATTTCTGTATTTACACGGTTAATAATTTTTGTTGGGAACCCTTTAATAGTTTTGATAATGTTGTTAGAAACCACACTTAGTCAATAGACGTTACTTGGAACAAACTGATCTCCGTGTTTGGATCAGTCAAGTTCAACTAAAACAGGTTGCTATGTAAAGGTCAAGGTTGGAAGTGCAACCTTGTACCTAATCTACTCAAACCTGTCATAATGTTCCACTATGTAATCTGTCTATGTAACCTGTCCTAATCATACTTGAAGATCTCATTCGAAGGTTACAGAGACTGAAGATAGATAGAGGTATAGGAAGCTCGACCTGCAAAGTCCAACCTGAGCTGTGACTGAGGAACCTGTCCTCAACTCAACGACTAATTGTGTCAGTGTACGGCT